>OZ002736.1:5010479-5070018 GCA_963924305.1 Polygonum maritimum
GGGCGAGCGGTCGGTCCGATCCTTTGCGACGGCGCCCATCGGTCCTCACGACGCGATCGATCGCTAGAGCCCGGTGCGGGCGAATGGTTGGTCCAATCCATTGAGGTGTCCGACGCAGGGGCATGACGAAGCAAGTGTTGGACCTTGGGAAGGCTCGGAGCCCACCGGAGCAAGAGATCGTGAGCATGATCGTTCGTCCCTTCACATCCAAGAGCCTTCGCATGACCATGATAGCTCGCTAGCCCACCAGAGCAGTGCGTGCGGAATGAGAGAGGCGGTCGGGCTGAGGGATGTCGCGGGACAAACGAGCAATATGACGGGAAGAGATCGGGCGCATAGGGTCGAAGGGCTTGATCGCCGCTCAACGATCAACGCGGAACCTACGACGCTGTAATAGTCCGTGTGAGCTCCACGGTGGTCGGAACGAGATGATTCAAGAAGCGCTGGAGAGTAGACTCCGAATTATACGTTTCTTGTTCACACATCAGAACTGGAGACTCGATGCATCCGGGTCGAAATCGCGCCGCAAGAGACCGCAACCTGTTTCACGAACAGGATGGCGAGGCAAACTTCCGACCAGTTGTCCAGGAGCTACGCGCATCGGAATCGGATGATCCATATATCAATGGAAAGAGGAAAGAGCGATCTTCAGGCCATCTTTAGATGACAGCCCCAGAAACTCTCTCGAAAAGGGTCAAAAGGACGTCCGAAAGCTGCTGTCCTGCATAACGCGCAGAACAGGGAAGCCTGCTTCTAGCCCCTCGTTTGGGAGCTGGAGACGTCGAAAAATCGCGGGCTTGGCATCTCTGGAAAGCTGAAGAAGTCACCTACAAATCTTCCCTTAACATCCAGACCCGAATCGCACATCAACCGGCCCGAACTCGCAGCCTAAGACAGAGCAGTCTCGCTCTAGTGTCAGCAGCGCACTGCTTTGTTGTGCAGACTCGTTCGTGAGCTACGGTTGTCCGATCGGGACGATTCAAGATGTCTTGGAAAGCTTAGAAAGCATACTACTTTTCGTCTTCAGGAGCCAATGCTGGAAACTAGTTCCAATTGGCTCAAAATCGGGTACGAACCTGTGAGTCCCAAGCGCCCCCCGGAATGACGGTGTGCCCACAACGAAGTAAGGACTCCAAGGCTTACGTGGTCGAGCGCCCGACTCTTGTGGTAACCGCTTACCCACTCCAATCTCTGCCGACGAAGTCGAACCTCTTCGATAGAGTCATCAGGCGGTCCATCAAGCGGGGGCGTAAGACGTCAATTTACGCACCCGGAACCAACACTACGATACCATCCGCTTCGATCTCTGCTGTCAAAATCGGGTCTCTCAGAAAGAGTCGCGGGATGGTCTGTCGAGTGAGGGCAGTATGACGTCAACTTACATGCCCGGAGCCGACATCAAAAGACTGGTACCAACCGACTCTGTTACACGATTCCCTACCAATTCAAGTTTGACGGCAGGATCAGCGAGACGACATCGAAAGACCAGCCTTGACTACCTCGAAACACGCTATTGGGTTCGAATCCGGCTACGAGAGCTGAGGGCGCGGGACCGGGAGCCGCGGGCGCGGGGAACCCCCGAGGAGCCTTGGTTAGTCCTATGGAACGAACCGCAAGCACGGGCGGCACACTGCGAGCGCGAGGCCGTGACCGCGTGTCGCCGGGCCGCGACCGCGGGTCGCCAGGCCGCGACCGCGGGTCGCCAGACCGCGACCACTAGTCGCCAGGCCGCGACCGCGGTAGGTGCAAGGGGAAAACCACCAAGACGTGCCGAGCGTCCTACGGAGCGCCATTAAGTGGGTTATGTTGCGGTGCGCACACCCACGAGGGCCACGAGCCTTCCGAGTTGGCAACGCGATGCCTCTATTAGCCATGGGGAGCGCATCCCGATAATGGCAAGGCTCGGAAGGGCCCGTGTGTTATGGCTGCAGAATTAGGACAGGGGCATATGGGCTAGTGCTTTGCACTTAAAACATCGCTATAAAAAGGAAATTCTACCCTTGAGGAAAGTGCGAGGATCATCATGCTAGTAACGGCGCACCGCCTTTTTTGTCTTCTTTTTTTATTCTCATTTCAAACGATTTCGTCTTTAAAATCCCGGGAACTCTTTTTTCATATCTTTTTGATTTCAAATATTTTGCTAGCATGAAGGGCCGAACACTCAACTCAGGGTCGGAAAGGCGCCGTGTGTGCATCATCACACGTGTGGCGCAGGTCACGCGTGGACGCGCGCGTTTGACCAACGAAGGCCCTACGATACGCATGCGTAGGAGTTGCACGGATCCCGTATTTATGAAATACGGATGTACGAATATACGAATATACGAATATACGAATATATGAATATACGAATATAAGAATGTACGAATATACGAATGTACGAATATACGAATAAGAGCATCCTAATCTGCATGGCTACTCACCGCTTAAGCTCCGGCCCCTGTACACGGGATAGTACGGGGTATACGAGTACAGGGTTCCGGAGGGGGCAATTGTGGGCGGGCATATTTCCATATCAATTAGTTAGCATTTATTTCTCTATCTTATTTATTTTGCTATCCATATTTATTATGCTTTATCCTTTATTAGGGTAGTTACTCTAGATAGGATATTATTTATGGAGGAGAATCTTATCCTCGCCTGGGATAGAATATTTGGTTGACTTAGGGAGCAAGGCATCGCCCTAACCCTAGGCGCGCGCCCCCCTCTGTCCATCTCCTCTATAAATACACATGTGTACCATGTGGAAGGTAAGTTCTAAGTTGGAAGCCATCGCTTTGCCTGACGCCTTTGATCAATATTGCCCTTACTGACTTAAGCATCGGAGGTGGATTGGGGGTCGCTCGCCCCTTGGTCCATTGTTTTGCAGGTCATTGAAGGCGAAGAGGCTGGGTGAAGAAGCTTGGAGAAGAAGGTCATTGAAGAAGGAGTTGAAACTTGTACACGGCATATTTTGTGTACTAACACATAGGTAGGATGAAAAGGGAGAAAAAGGCTAATGAAAATAAGTTCAATATCATTTGATCTAACAAGTGATGAACACATCTCCATTGGTTTCAAATTTCAAATAACCATGCCATTGTCAAGTGATAAATGCATTTGAAAGAGTAAAAATCACACATGAAAAACCAAGGAATAAAACATACATTCCTTGTGGCCAAAATAAATTTCTCCCTTAGGTTCAAATGTCGGATTGCTTTTCACTTAGAATCATGCATGCTCAATGTTCATTATATGCTCAAAATTCAAAAACATGGTAGGCAATCTTTCAAAGCAAGTTACAAGGGATTACATGATGATGCTTATAATCACTGTCCTAGGACATCTTAGCAAGGGTATTTTTCCATCATAAAAATCAAAAAGGAAAGACTCAATCATGCTTAGACACACACACAAACATGCAAACACACAATCACACAAACACAAGAACACAAACAACATGCAAATGACACAATCAAGCAATTTCCCTTGACCACACCATACTTAAAACATCAATGTCCCCATTGATTAAAAAGGTAAAGAGAGGAAAAGAGAAACTAACTTGGGATTGGAGCATTATTGGAGAAGGTTCACCTTTGAGGAGGTTGAGGGAACGGGGCATCCGGGAACATCTTTTGGGCAAGCCAAGCATTGTAGGCAAATTGGGCTTGGCGGTCTTCATAGTACTCGTTCCGGAAGTTGTCAAAGCCTCTAGTTGCATCTTGGAAACGGGCCAAGTTTTGGTCGTGGTGGTGTTGGATCTTTGAATACAAGAAATTTTGTTGAATGCCGAGGGCGTCCATCTTGGCGTCGAGCATCTCCATGGTTGAGGGAACTTGGGTGCTAGACTCGCCACCTTGAGGCTCGAATTGAGGACCACCGGACCACCCGAATCCCGAAGGATTGGAGAAGTATGGGAACATCCCGGGTTGGGGACCCATCGTGTACTCCATAGGATCATTGCCGCTATGCCCTGCCTCGTCGCCGACCTGTTGTTGCCCGAAGCCGAACCCATCTTGCGCAAATCCACCTTCCTGGAAATGGTCGCGGCCGACCTCAGGGTGGTCGGCGCCGACCCCTTCCAAGGAGTCTCTTCTTCCGCGTTTTTGCCTTGTGCGCGTGGTTGGGCCATCTCTTGGGAACCGACTCGGCTGTCGTCTTACGTGCTCATCTTCCGAGAGGAGTTGATAGTAGGGAGAGGGATCTTCCGAAGGTGCCCAAACATCATACCAATTAGGGAGGTAGAATAACTCACAATTTTCGTCGTTGAGGCGCACATTGCGAGTTACTCCGGTGGGATCGGTGAAGTTGTTGAAGTAGCCGATCTCATCACTCCACTCAACCACCTTGGTGTTCAAATAGTACCGGACATCCATGCGAGTAACGGGCTTGGAGTTGTAGCGGGCGAGATCAACCTTGAGGGCTTGGGCAATGAGGACCACCAACCAACCACACATGGTAAATTTCGGGTTCTTTCGTTGGTTGATGATGTTGTGGACGAACTCATAGGCAAAGTTCATTGTTGGAGCATTGGTGAAGAGGATGGAGGACAAGCATGCGAGCTCTCGCAAGGTGGGGCGGGAGAGCTCGTACTTGCACCAAATAGCGGCGCCAAGAATGCGCAAGATCACCTTGAAAACCGGGCTAGCAATGTCCCGAGCAAGTGGGTTGCTCGTGGTTTCTCCTTTGCAAGCGATGTAAGACCACATCTTCTGGACGGGGAAGTCTTTCATGGCGTAGGTTCCTGATGGTGTAGGGAAGCCTAGCATCTTGTTGAGCTTGGTAATAGTGGTAGCATGCTTCTTCCCGCCTATTTGAAACTCTATCTTGGTCTTGCCAAAGTCCTCTTTGTGTGGCGCCGAAATGGTGAGAGTGGCGGCGAATTCACAAGTAAGCGCCGGGTAGTGCCTCGGGACGGGATCATCAATGAGTCTATCGGCTCCAAGTAAACGGAACGCCTCCTCTACCGCCGAGCGCACATGGAGGCTCACATGCGAATCCGGATAGTAGGACCGCGCCTTCACCGTCTCCACCTTCATGTCCTCGTAAAGTTGCATTTGCCCTTCATCTCGGATCACAACGTCATCCATCACCGCCACATTCTTGCCCTTCTTTTGTTTCTTGGTTGCCCTTGAAGATGATGCCATTTTCCTACAAAACCAACAAGAAATTTCCAAGGTAATTTCCAACTCAAACAACACAAACACCACACAAGAGATACATAACCAATTTCCAAAAAGTCACCCCATACTTGCTAGGAACACACACTTTCAATTTTACACGGAAATTCTCAACCAAGCATGCTCAATCATGAAACGCAAGCAAGTAATGGGAAGGACTCGTGCTTTAATCCATCAATTCATGGCAATAGTAACTCAAATAGCATGTTTTCAAAGAGATTACGAGACATCCGGGGTCAGGGACGACCCATGGGAGCTCGTACATACACAAGTACGCGCCAAAACAAGCAAATAACGAAATTCAAATTCTGACGGTGGTCGGCCGCGACCAAGGGGTGGTCGGCGGCGACCTGCTACAGCTCATCACACTCGAAAATTCAGCTTTTAGCCCTTTCAATGGCTACCAAAATCCTAGAAAAATTTGATTGACCCAAAATCACCCAAACAAACATAGATCAAGCAAGAAAGCATGCCAAAACTCAAGAATCCTCAACCAAACATGTAGATCTAAGCACATACAACCCAAATTTCAACATTCAACCTCAAGAACACTCAAATCTAGATTTCAAACTAAACCCTCTAAATAACCCCAGTAAACTTGAATTTAAGACCAAGGGAGTAGAAGAACATACCAAAAGAGTGTTAAACAAGATGAATGCAAGCAAAATAGGGGTCGAAGCCGAGGTTGTGAGAGCTCGGGGTCGTGGGTTTTGGGGAATGGGGGTTCGAAATTTCTGGGTTTTTGTGGGGGATTTGAGTAGAGGAAGGAAAATTAGGAAGGATTATGGTGAAATTTGGAAACAAGGAGCTAGACCTAGTGGTTATGGAGCAATGGAGTTGAATGAGAGCTTGAGGGAGTTCAACAATGGGGGAGGTCGTGGGTATGGGGCTTCTAGGTCGTGGGAGGAGAGTAAAAAGAGGTGGGAAGGGATAAAAATTGTAAAGAAAAGGTTCAGGGGCTTACTTGTAATTTCCCGAAATTTTTACACAATTTCTACCTTTCGCCAGAGGGGGTCGGCGCCGACCAACACCAGGGAGTTCTCCACCACTTTGTTTGTTCGCCTTCATCCTTATGCACCCGACCAAGGGGTCGGATCCCTACAAAATACTCTAGGAAACACAAAGCAACTACCTATCTAAACTAAGAAAGGGAAAGATCGGGTTGCCTCCCGAGAAGTGCTTTCTTTAACGCCTTTGAGCTAGACGAGGAGTACCTTAGCTAGACGATGGTGGTGAGAGCCCATGTGGCTCGGATTTCCTCATCGGGGTCCACCTTCTCATAGTACTTCTTCAACCGGTGGCCATTGACCTTGAAAATTCCTCCTTGGTCATCTATGAGGTCGGCCGCTCCGTGTGGGTACATACGGTGAACCGTAAACGGTCCACTCCATCGGGTTCTCAATTTCCCGGGAAAGAGGCGAAGCCTAGAGTTGAAGAGGAGTACTCGGTCACCTTCCTTGATGTGATTGGGAACAAGTCTTCTATCATGCCACTTCTTTGTTTTCTCCTTGTAGATCCTTGAGTTCTCATAGGCCTTAAGCCTCAATTCCTCTAACTCTTGCAAATCCATAAATCTTTTTGCTCCGGCCGCGTCGAGGTCCATATTGAGCTCTTTGAGAGCCCATAAAGCTTTATGTTCAAGCTCGACGGGCAAGTGACACGACTTGCCATACACTAGGTTGAAAGGAGTGGTGCGGAGTGGTGTCTTGTAGGCGGTGCGATATGCCCACAAAGCATCATCAATCTTGGAGGACCAATCTTTCCTTGAGCGAGACACCGTCTTTTCAAGAATGCTCTTGATTTGCCGGTTAGAAACCTCCACTTGACCACTAGTTTGAGGATGGTAAGGTGTGGCCACCTTGTGAGATACCCCATACATGGTCAAAAGAGATTCAAAGCTCCTCTCAATGAAATGTGAACCACCATCACTAATGAGAACTCGGGGTACACCAAACCGAGGGAAGATGTTGGTCTTCATGAACTTAGCCACCACTCTTGCGTCATTTGTTCTTGTGGCTACGGCCTCAACCCACTTGGAAACATAATCAACCGCCACGAGTATATACTTGTAGGGACCCGAAGAGGGGAAGGGTCCCATTAAGTCAATACCCCAAACGTCAAAGAGTTCCACTTCTAAGATTCCGGTGAGCGGGTTCTCGTTCCTCCATGTAATGTTTCCCGCCCTTTGGCATTCTCCACAAGTGGTCACATAAGCTTGCACATCCTTGAAGATAGTAGGCCAATAAAATCCACTTTGAAGGATCTTCGCGGTGGTTTTGAATCCTTTAGCATGGCCTCCTGTCGGAAGAGCGTGGCAATGACGGATAACTTCTTCTATCTCCTCATCCCGCACACAACGTCTAAATATGTGATCACTTCCTTGCTTGAACAAGTAGGGATCATCCCAATAGTAGCGCTTGACGTCGTGGAGGAATTTCTTCTTGGCTTGAGAGTTCAATCCATCCGGCACAATGCCACCTACAACATAATTGGCAAAATCCGCAAACCACGGGGCTTGCACCCCCTTAATAGCATCTATTGAGTGCAAAACGGGAGAAGGGGAAGGAAGATCATGAAATACACAAGAGAGGGAGAAGATGTGACCTTGGGCGACCTCGCTCGGGGCCGCTTGCGAACCATCACGATCATCACCAAAAACCGGAGAAGGGGCAGAGTAGGTCGCAGCCGACCATATAGTGGTCGCGGCCAACCTACTCCAGGAGCTTCCTTCTCGCAAGACTTCGCAACTTAGAAGAGTTTCGTCCGGGCGGGAGTCGTTGATGGGGACCATGATTCCGGACTCCATGATGTGCTCAATGGGTAATCTCAAAAGGTGATCCGCCACTAGGTTTTCCGCTCCTTTCTTGTCTCGTATCTTTAGATCAAACTCTTGAAGGAGGAGCATCCACCGGAGCAAGCGCGGTTTAGCATCCTTCTTGTCCATGAGGTAATGGACAGCCGCGTGGTCGGTGTAGACTATCACTTTCGAGCCCACTAAGTAAGAACGGAACTTCTCAAATGCGAACACCACGGCTAGAAACTCTTTCTCCGTCGTTGTGTACTTTCCTTGGGCTTCATCAAGCGTCTTGCTTGCATAGTAGATGGCATGAAGCTTCTTCTCCTTTCTTTGCCCAAGAACCGCACCTACGGCATAATCACTTGCATCACATATGATCTTGAAGGGGAGTGTCCAATCCGGTGGCTGCATGATAGGAGCCGACACTAGTGCATCCCGGATCCTATGAAAAGCTTCAAGACACTCGGAAGAAAACTCAAACACAACATCTTTCATGAGAAGGTTAGTCAATGGTTTGGAAATTTTCGAGAAATCTTGAATAAACCTCCTCTAAAACCCGGCATGTCCTAGAAAGCTTCTAATCCCTTTTACAGAAGTAGGGGGTGGCAATTTTTCAATTAATTCAATTTTAGTTTGATCCACTTCAATTCCCCTCTTAGACACCACATGACCTAGAACAATCCCTTCTCGAACCATAAAGTGACATTTTTCCCAATTTAGCACTAGATTGGTTTCTTCACATCTCTTGAGAACTTTGGAAAGATTAGCAAGGCAAGAGTCAAAAGTGGTACCGTACACCGAGAAGTCATCCATGAACACTTCCACAATGTCCTCAATCATGTCGGAGAAGATGGCCATCATACACCTTTGGAAGGTAGCGGGTGCATTGCACAGTCCGAATGGCATCCTCTTGTAAGCAAACGTTCCATAAGGGCATGTGAAAGTCGTCTTCTCTTGGTCATCGGGGTGTATGGGAACCTGCCAAAAACCACTATAGCCATCGAGATAACAAAAGTAGTCATGAAGGGCTAATCTCTCTAACACTTGGTCAATAAAGGGCAACGGAAAATGGTCTTTCCTAGTGGCACTATTGAGTTTCCTATAATCAATGCACATGCGCCAACTAGTAGTAGTCCTAGTAGGAATCAATTCGCCCTTCTCATTTTCCACCACGGTGAGACCACTCTTCTTGGGCACCACATGAACCGGGCTCACCACTTGCTATCCGAAATCGGGAATATGATTCCCGCATCAAGCATCCCTAAAATCTCCTTTTTCACCACTTCCTTCATGTTTGGATTGAGGCGTCGTTGATGCTCAATGGTTGGTCTATGTCCTTCCTCAAGAAAAATTCGATGCATGCACAAGGAAGGCGAAAGTCCACTCAAGTCCTCAAGCGAGTACCCAATGGCTTTCCTATGAGTCCTAAGAACATCAAGCAACTTTCCCACTTCTTCCGCATTTAGATTTGCATTCACAATAACCGGAAAGGTGGAATTTGGGCCAAGAAACTCATACCTCAAAGACTCGGGAAGAGTCTTAAGCTCCGGAGTAGGCGGTGGTGGTGTAATAATGTCATCGTCTTCATCCGCCTTCAGAAACTCCTTCGCTTCGCCATCTTCATCTTCAATCAAACATGTTGGCGAGATCTTGTCGGAGGTCGCGGGCAACCTAGGGATGGTCGGCTGCGACCTATCACAGGGGAGGTCCGCTTCTTTCTCTTCATCCTCACTTGCGTACTCTTCAAGCAACATCTTGACCTCCATAACTTCACCGGTCTCCTTCATGGTAGGGTTGAATCGGAACTCTACCACCTCTTCCCCTATCTCAAAAGTGAGGAGACCTTTCTTCACATCAATAACCGCACCGGCGGTGGCAAGGAATGGCCGTCCAACAATGATCGGGACGACAGGGTCTTCCGGCATCTCCATCACAATAAAGTCGTTGGGAACAAAGAACTTGCCGACTTGGATAGGATAGTCGTCGACAATGCCGGTGGGTTGCACACAAGAGCCGTCCGCCATATAGAGCCTCATGTTTACCGGGACCAAAGGACCCATGTTGGTCTTGGACCATATAGAAAGAGGGAGGAGGCTAGCACTTGCACCAAGATCACATAGAGCTTTGAATCGGTGTGCACCTATGCCAATGGTAATAGCAAACTTACCCGGATCACCAAGTTTTTCCGGGAGCTCAATGGACCGCACATCATTGGTCAATTCGGACATTGACCGCTTCTTGGACAAGATTTCCTTGAGAAATTTGGTGTAGGCGGGCATCTCGTTCAACGCTTCGGCAAAGGGAATGGTGATGTTGAGGCCTTGGAGGACCTTCACGAAGCGTTTAAACTTTCCCTCCGTGAAATCATTAGCCTTTTTGGACGGGTAGGGAAGGACCTTCGTTGTTGGAGGCAAATGGACGGACGTCGGGACTCTCTGAGGAGGGTCGGCAGCGACCTGGGGGTGGTCGGCTGCGACCTCCTCTGCAGCAGGGACAGGGTCGGTGGAGACCATTAGGGGGTCGGCCACGACCTGTTCCAGAGGGGGTTCGTCCTCTTTGTTCGCCGTCTCTTCGCTTATAACTCGGTCCGGCAACTTCTTCCCGCTTCTTAGGTGAACGGCGGCAATATGGCCTCTTGGGTTCTCATCGGGGTGGCCCGGTAAGCGCCCTTGAGGTCGTGGGATTTGAGCCGCGAGATCACCAAGTTGGGAGTCAACATTCTTTCTCCATGTGTCAAGATCTCCCAATCTCGTATGGACACCCTTCAACTGAGTGGTGAGCTCGGTTCTCACCCCTTGCATCAATCCTTCTTGCAACTCTTGGACCCATGATGGCTCCGCTTGATAACCGGGAGGTCTATAAGGAGGGGCCCTTTGTTCTTGCGGGGGAGGTGGATAACCTTGACCTTGGCCATGATTATTCCATTGAGGATAGTTGTTGTTCCTCCCCGCGTAAACATTGTTTTGGCCTCGGTAGGGTCCTCGCATATAGTTCGCCTCGGCGGCCCGGACTTGCTCCACATTAGTACAAGAGGCGGCGGTGTGTGATTGAGAACCGCACTCTTGACAAGGAGGGCCGGAGGACTTGAAGTAGCTCACTTGCTTCTTGAGCTTGTTGATCTCATCTTGCATAAATTGAAACTTCACATCTTGATCAATTGGCTCACTATTAGGATCATAGAGCTTTCTTGGTGGAATCCGGACGGCTTGTTGGGTCCCGTACATGGCATCATAGTTGGTGAGTTTGTCCATGAGACCCCATGCCTCGTCGGGATCCATCTCAATGAAACCGTAGTCGGTGTGGAAATTGATGCGGTCTTTTGTTGCGGCATTTATCCCTTGAAAGAATATCTCTTGAAGAACATAAGGAGGTTGTCCATGGGTTGGACATTGCCGAAGAAGCTCCTTGAATCTCTCCCAAGTTTCAACAAACGTCTCGTTGGGAAGTTGATGGTAGGAGGTGATGCGCTTCCTTAGCTCGGTGGTTTTGGCCGGTGGAAAGAACTTCGTCATGAACAAGTCGTGCAAAGCCTTCCATGTAGTGATGGACCTAGCGGGCAAACTTTCGAGCCAATGAAGAGCCTTCCCACATAAAGACCACTTGAACGCCTTGAGGAGAACATACTTAAGTGAGACACCATCGGCGGCGATAGTGTCACAAAGATCGGTGAAGTTCTTGATGTGCTCCATGGGGCATTCGGTGGGCTTGCCTTCATATTGAGATCTTTTGATAAGAGTGATGAAGTGGGATTTGATCTCAAAAGCACGCTCAATTGTCGGGAGCACAATAGCGGACTCGGGAACTCTAAGCTCAGGATGCATGTATTGCTTAGCGTTCCTCGGGATTGCATCAAGTTGTTCTCGGAGGCGGGCGGCCTCATCTCTTTCTTGCCGCGCAGCTGCGGCTTGAGCATCACGCTCCATTTGCATGCGCTCCATTTGAGCGCGAAGTTCGGCCATTTGATGAGCAAGAGCCTCAGCGTCGGCCATCGCTTTTCGTTCTCTTAGTCTGCGGCGAAGAGTTCTCTCTATTTATGGGTCAAAGGGGAAATGATCAATTACCCTTTGTGAACTAGAGGGCATACACCTGCGTACAAAACACCAAAGAGACGAGTCAGTAACAAAATAGGGGTTCGGGCTAGTCCCTCACCCAAAAGAAAGCTAAACTTGGAAACTAAACTAACTCCCCGGCAACGGCGCCAATTTGTTGGGAGGGTTTAACCTTGAACAAATAAATTTGTCAAGACCCCGCTGAGTATAGCGAAGTCAGGATCGTCCACGGGAGCTAGTAGTTCTATAGTCTAGCAATCGAGCTACAAAAGCAAAACCAAACAAAACAAAGCAAAACAAGCAAACAAACGCAAAGCACACGTCTCAGGGATAGGTCGTGGCCGACCCTATGGAGGTCGCGGCCGACCTAAAACAGAACTTCACAACACCAAGAAAAACCACTACAGAGGAGGTCGCGGCCGACCCTGCAACTGGTCGCGGCCGGCCTATTTTGGGCACGAAAGTGGGTTTTGTAAAATCAAGGAAAAACAACTAGGGGAGGGGTTTCACACACCACGAGCATTCATTCGAACAATGATAAAAGACCAACTCAACTCATAATCTCATGAGTGACTTTCGTCACAAAAGAACACATCAAAACCTCGATTTTCATGAAGGTGTTAACATGCAATCCAACTTGTTTTCTAAGGGTTTTAACTTTCATCACAACCCGGATAGTCCCGATTCACAACCTAATCTTTCAATTCGTTTGCAAACAAGAACAAGCCCCCAACTTTCATCAAGGGATTTAAGCACACAAGAGGGATTTGTGGGCAGAGATTTCAAGCTAAGCATGGATCCAAACAATCAAGGTCTCAAATACACTTTCATGGTGGGTTTCACCCCAACCCTAGCAAGCTAACTACCCACACATGATCATTCACAAACAACAATAAAGAAGAGGAAAACATCATCACAAACAAACAACTTCAATTAATCAAAGATCCAAACTTACAAACTCAAGCAAACCCACAAGTTTCTTCAAACACCATTGTTGTCTTCTTCCTAGAACACAACCAACACAAGCTTTCTTCTCTACTATCTCTCCTTACAAACCACTTTTCTCTCACACAAACTCACACTCTCTTCTCTACCGTCACTTTCTTCTTCTTCAAACTCCACTTCTTCTTCCTCCTCCTCAGACCACTCTCTCCTCTGTCTTCCTTTCACCCTTGAGCCTTTTCCCTCCTTGGAAAAGCTGATTAGAAAGGGAGACAAAATGGGTTTTTAGCAGCCCACAAAAGCAAGGGAGGGAAGCTTCCTCCTCTGCCACAAGCCTGCACAACCGCCTGCTTTTTCGGGTTTCGAAAATCCCGCCCAAAAAGCGTTACTTGCAGCGCACGGAATTTCTTCGGATGCTGAGATTGGTCGCGGCCGACCATATGGGGGTCGGCGCCGACCACCTACAGGATGTGAGGTTTTCTTCGTTTTGTTCCGTTCTTGCTCCGATTGGGTGGACTTTTGTTGGGTGCTTTTGCCCTTTTTGCTCCTTGATTTTCTTGAGAAGTTGTCACTCCTTTAAGCCCCTTTGGTTGCAACTTTGGATCGTGGTTCTTGACACTTTGACGACTTCACTCTTGCAACTAGCGGTTCCTAGAAAGCTCCTAAAATGCATGAAAACTTCTCCAAAAGGCTCCAAATACCTACACAACACGAAACAACACACAAACGACTCCAACTCTCGAAAGAGAGTCAAAATCTTATGCAAAACACACAAACACAATGGGAAAACATGCAAAACGAGCTAGAAAACTACCTAGAAAATCAACTAAAAAGGATGACATCAATGATCCCTCACAATCTCGAAGTGGAGGTGAGTCAGGAACTCACTTGATGGTATGCTTGAGCTGAGGGGGAATGATGCCGATCGTTCCCTAAGAGTAATGAGATGATGCATGGGAGATCGATGAGGACCAAATGGAGGACGTTTTCACCATGGCATGGGATAGAAAGTCCTATAAACATCTAAGGATGTTGCTAGGCATGATCTCCTTGAGGTAAGTGAGTCCCGGTCCTTTATTCCCCCAATGATTGGCTAATTAGGTAGCTTCTTATAGGGAATTTATGCATCTATTGCGTTCTTTCTAATGGCTGCTACATGTTGTCTCTATGCTGTGTGATCTAATATTGCACTTGAAGTTGGGAACATTGCATGCTCTAATAGCTAGAGGCTAGAATGATTGAACTCAAAAGCATGTTTCTTTGAGCCCGAGACAACTGGCTTGATCTTGTTTAACCCTTGATACAAGCCGAAATGATGGTCAGTTGTATAGCCTTCCCTAAGCCTTGTCCAGGTAAACGGTCCCTATGAACCCGTTTTTTTGTTTGCACACAACTGGGATCAATTACCTTGGATGTAAAAAATCCCTACCTAATATTTTGTTTGGATACATTATATGTCTTTGTCCTTAATGTGTTTTCCAAACACAACCTGTTTTTGTTTCATATCATGTCTACGCTCTAGGATGCGTGGTACCTATTGCAGAACGGATCAATGAAAAAGATGGGTAATCAGGTTCTAAGGATCAAGAAGAGAAGTGTGGGTGGCCATGTGCGTGCCAATGAAAGACAAGGAGAGAGAAGAAAAAATGAGAGTTTTCTTTAAAAAAATGGGGAAAAAGTGAAAAAAAAAAGAGAGAAGTTCTCTCGAAAGAAAAGAGTGAAGTTCGTTCCCCGGGGAACAACAGAGGAAAGAGGAAAAGATTTCTTCAAAAGAAGACTGCAGAATGATGCTCCAAAGGGAACAATGCGGCAAGAGAAGTTGAGTTGAATGAAACATAGTATGTTTTGTTCAAAGGTGGAAGCCAAAGTGGATCAAGGTCTTAAGCTCCTGAAAGGTAACTAGGGAAACGTTATTCTAGTAGCTAAGACATGATTGGAACCCTCATGTTCACTCCATAGCAGTTGATCCCCCACAAAAATTGTTTCAAAGTCTTGTTGAGTTCTTTTGTTTGATGCTTTTGAACTCTTTATGATGTTTTGCTTTGGGAACAATGTGACGTGTGGTAATTTTGCAGGCATAAATAACTTTAGTAGTTCCAATTGAGAATGTGGTAGCTCTGTGTTATTCTCTGTTTGATCTAACCTTTTGATGATGCCAAAAGGGGGAAGTTAGGAAAATTGCAGAGATGAGCTTACACAAGGAGATGCAAGTTTATGCTTATGCCAAGGGGGAACGTCCTGCCTAACATGATTGGTAAGGATTAGTGTTGTGTTCAGGGGGAACGACAGCAAAAGAAGTTATTGGTTTTAGGGGGAACAACAACTCTCTATACTTAGTGTGTGCATGTGCATGTTTCATGTTTCTTAACTTGATATAATATGCATTTTTATGTATGGGTTTGTCATCATCAAAAAGGGGGAAATTGCTGGACTGATGTTCCCTCGGGATCAGTCGAACAATCAAGTGATCTCTCGGGATCAGTCCCATGAGTTTTGATGATGATAAATGCCATAAGGTTTAATGGTTTGAGTTTTGCCAAAGTGTTTCAGAAGAAAACAGGTGCAAAGGGCACAAGAGAACCAGAGAACAAGAACAGAAAGAGAGATTGGTCCCAGAGGGATCAATGTGCCAGCCAGCCACGTGATAGAGGTCTATTTAAGGAAGGAGCGTGCTTCCTTTATTAAGGGTGTGTATCTACAGCAAGAAAATAATATCATATCAGACCTAATCGTTTACTATATATTAGGATAGAGTTTAGGGTTTTTCTAAGGTTGAAAATTACCCGCTTGGAGTTCTTCTACTAGAGAGAAAAGGAGACTTCGTTTGGAGAAGAAAAGCGGCGAATTTAAGGAGTTTTCAAAGCTTCTTAACCAGCCATTGGAGTTCTAAGAGGAGAGCTTCATCGTCGTTGTTCAGAGGATCAACGATCTGCACAGTCTCAGGGATCGGTAACAGCAGACGCACTTGTTGATACTGAAGAAGGACTCGAACCCATTGAAGCTTGAGAGGTCAGGCTTCTGAGGTATAATTGGTCTACTTTGAGTTGCTTATACGTTCTAAGGGCTAGAAGTTAGGAGAGTATTCTAGGAGGAGTCTAGTTTACGTTGGTACCTTAACTTGCCGTTGTAGTTCGTGATAATCAATAAAAGTAAGTAAGCCATTGAAAATCCTTCTAAGGAAGGTAGAGGTTTTACTAAAGTGACTAGTTGGTTGCTTTGGGTTTCCTCTCTAAATATTGTGTCCTTTGTGTGTGTTGTTTTCGTTTCGTGATAGATTGATCCTTGCTAAGGATCAGTAATCTGTTTGCTACTTGTTTACTGTTGCTTCTGCTGTCCAGTTTTTTGATCTCCTAAGGATCAGGGTCTATATCTATCATCGTCGTAACCATATACTAAACAATTTGATCGTAATAATAATCGTGACGTGTGTCAACTCCTCTATCATTAGATTGTATTACCCATCTTTATTAAAACATTTTTTATTGGTTGAAATTTCATTGGTGACCCCACGTTACAAATTTTTTTATCTATTGATTATCGTTTTAGTTTTTTTCCAAATAAAAAAAATAATTTTATACATAACAAACCCTTTGCTGAAGCAAAGTTGGAGCTTTTCGCTGCCATTCCAACAAGCAACCACTTTTCGACAAGATGTCAGCTGGAGAGCGTGAATCTGTTACCGGAGATCATGAATAAAACTCGTTCGCTGGGAACGCTGGAGGGCGAGGAGGAAACACCAACTGCCACTTTGACCCCCACTTCCTCTCAAACTCGGACAAACCTGGTATGTCTTTGGTTACTGCTCTCTTCGATGGAACTAATTTCCAAAGTTGGAGTCGTAATGTCAAGTTGCCCTAAGGTCAATGATGAAACTTGGTTTCATCAATGGAGGTTTTTCTGCACCGGATGTTGATACTGAGTTGTACGAGCGTTGGAAACGTTGTGATTGTATGGTAATGAGCTGGTTGGTTAACTCCATGGTAAGTGAGGTGTCTCAGAGCTTTACCTATGCCTTCTCTACTGAGGAGCTATGGAATGAGATCAAGGAAAGGTACTCTGAGTCTAATGCCCCCTTGATGTATCAGTTATAGCATCAGCTGAGCAATATTAGGCAAAACAATTTGCGTGTGACTACATATTACACTAAGCTTAAGAAGATATGGGATGACTTGCAAGCTAATGATGAAGTTCCTTCTTGTACTTGTGGAGGGATAATACATTGTGGCTGTGCTCTTTGGAAAAGGTTTCTTGACAGGGAGAACTTGACCAGATTGATGCAATTCCTTATGGGTTTATCTGATTCGTTTGAGAATGTGAGAAACACCATACTTTCGACTGATCCTTTGCCAACTGTGAACAGATCCTTTCACCTAGTGCTGCAGATTGAGAGGCAAAAACAAGTTACTGGTAATGATATTCAGGTCCATGATGCATTAGCTTTCAACCGAGCAAGGAACACAGGTCAGAACAGAGCTGCTGGAGGCAATTTCATACAAAATGGACCAGCTCCGCCCTACAATTATGGAGATGGAGGTCAAGGAAGTTCAGGAAAAGGTCAGAATGGGTCTTTTAGCAGGGAGTTCAAAAAGGCAAAGTTTGACAGAAAATGCTCATACTGTCATGAGAATGGACACGTGAAGGAGACGTGTTTTAAGCTCGTTGGCTATCCGAAATTGTGGAAGGGGCCTCGAGTAGAAGGGTCCGGGAAGATGAGCGCTAATGTTCAAGACACGGGTGGATACCATACATCTCTGGATGCTAATGAGAAGGACAGCCATAAGGCCGATTCTTCCATGATCAATGCTGTTGTCCAGGAACTGATTCAAGCCATGAATGGAAAGGCCCCAGCTGAAGAGGGACAAAGCTCGGGATCCTATTGCAACTCCATCAATTTTGGAGGTCATATGACTTCATTGTCAAATGATAAAATTCCTAATGCAGGTTCTTGTACATGGATAATTGATTCAGGTGCCACGAACCATGTGTCTTACGACAAGACATTGTTTTGTGGTATGAGGGAATTGAGTTGTCCCATTAAGATTGGGTTGCCTGATGGTTCAGTGCAGCAAGTGAGATTTCATGACACTATCAAATTGACACCAGTTTTGGCTTTAACGAATGATCTATATTTGCCTTCGTTCAAGCACAATCTTATTTCTATGTCGAGACTTATGACTGATGGGTCTCGTGTTTTTGTGTTTGGACAACACAATTGTAAGCTGCAGGACCTTACAACTAGGGCGGTCCTTGCACATTGGAAAAGAGAAGGAGGGCTTTACAAGTTTGAGGCTAAGGAAGATATTTCAGGAAGTAGTTGCCTATGTAACAATTTTAATTTAATTCAGGAAAACCTTTTGTTTCAGAATTCGATGAATGGGGTCTGTAATAATGCTAGCAACTTTGACTTGCAACATGCTCATTTTGGTCATCTATCTTTATCAAAGATGAAACATTTGTCTGAATTTGATTGTTCGAAATTGCAAACTTATGAATGTGAAATCTGTGTATTGTCAAAACATCATAAGCTTTCATTTCAGAAGAGTTGTTCAGTGTCTTCCAGGATCTTTGAGATGGTTCATGCAGATGTATGGGCGCCTTACAAGACCCCTACTTATGAAGGAGCTAGGTTTTTCCTTACATTGGTGGATGATTATTCACGATCTACTTGGCCATTTCTTATGAATAGCAAAGATCAAGTGTACAGGCTGATTAGGGATTTCCTACAGTTGGTTGAGAATCAGTTTAGTGAGAGGGTAAGATGCCTAAGATCAGATAATGGCACCGAATTTGTGAACAAGAAAATGTCAGGGTTGCTGGCACACAAGGGAATAGTGCACCAAAGGTCGACTCCAGGTGTCCCGGAACAAAACGGAAGAGTCGAACGAAAACATAGGCACCTTGTAGAGATGGCAAGGGCTCTCAGGTTACACGTGAACCTCCCACATAGGTTCTGGGGTGATTGAATTTTAAGTGCAACTCACGTCATCAATATCATTCCTTCGTTTGTTCTTGGATGGAAAACACCATTTGACCTTCTGTACGCCAAGAAACCTGATTACTCGCATCTGAGGGTGATAGAATGTTTGTGTTATGCTGTCATTCCTACACACCAAAGAAGAAAACTCGACGAGACGATATGAAGGTGCGTCCTTTTAGGATATCCGCCCGGGCAAAAGGCCTATAAGCTCTACGATTTGGCCACAAAACATGTTTTGGTGGCTAGGCATGTGATTTTCAGAGAAAATGAGTTTCCCTTTAAGAAAATGGTTGAGGGTTCAACTACAACGAATCAACAGGTTCCAATTGTTACATATGGCTTTGATGATACAGACAACATGTTCAATGATACTACTAAATACTAATGCATTAACACTAAGTTCGCCTCATAAATCAGCCAGCAAAGCTGTTACAGATGAGCAGATCAACGAATAATCTCAGTCTCAACATTTTTCTGCTGCAGATGAGGTCGATTTCACGCAATCAGCAGATCCGAATGTGCCAAATTTTGTCCCAGATATTGTTGTACAAAGTGAACCTACGCCCATTCCTATTTTACGCAGGTTTGATCGAGTGATCAAGGCACCGACATGCCTAGATGATTTTGTCTGTACAAATCTTCCCAACAGAAACGTTGTAGCAGGCAATTCAGAGCACTTTGTTGACTCCTTTTCAAAGGTTTTCCTTGTTGTGTCTCTCCATGACTTGAAGGAGCACTCTGTTGACTACATCCAATCTCTCTTTAATGTCTTTTCAATGGCTGAACCTGCGTCCTATGATCAGGCCAAGAAGGATCTTGAGTGGATCAAGGCCATGGAGGCCGAAATTCAAGCTCTTGAAAGAAATCAGACTTGCGAGATGGTTCCATTGCCCTTGCAAAAAAGGCCTTAGGTTCCTGATGGGTCTACAAGATTAAATTCGGGCCTAATGGTGATGTTGAGCGTTTCAAAGCCAGACTAGTGGCGAAAGGGTATAATCAAGTTAAAGATAAAGATTACGAACATACCTTTTCTCCGGTTGCTAAGTTTGCCACATTTCGAGTTCTTCTTGCACTGGCGGCCTCTATAGATTGGCCAATGCATCAACTCGACATCAATAATGCCTTCCTCCATGGTTATCTCGAGGAAGAAGTCCACATGTCTCCTCCTCCCAGGTATTCCAAGGCAAGACCTGGCCTTGTTTGCAAACTGAAACGCTCACTGTATGGGTTGAAACAAGCTAGTCGACAGTGGAATGTGGCTCTAACTCAACATCTTGTTGGTTTGGGTCTCACTCAATCCAAGCAAGACTATTCCATGTTTATGAAGAAGACCCAAACCTCCATTACAGTGGCCCTCGTCTATTTCGACGATATGCTTATCACTGGGAATTGCCCTCAAACCATTCAAGCCACTAAATCTTCCCTGGACAAAGAATTTACCATAAATGATTTAGGCTTGGCTCGATACTTTTTGGGTATTGAATTTGATCGTTCTCCTGCTGGCATTCAGCTTAATCAGCGGAAGTACGTGCTTGACATGTTGACAAATGATGGAATGTTAAATTGCAAGCCTACGTCCTTCCCAATGCAGAGGAATCTTCACTTGCGGCCTAATTATTATTGTCGATTAATTGGCCGGCTTCTCTATTTGACCTTGACTCGCCCCGACATTGCCTTCACAGTTCAGCAGCTGAGTCAGTTCTTGGCTTCTCCTCGAGTACCACATATGCAAGCTGCTACCTTCCTCTTGTATTACCTTAAAGGAACAATCAATTGTTCCCTCTTCTATCCAGATCAAAATGATCATTCCTTGACTTCCTTTTGTGATGCTAATTGGGGTGCTTGCACAGTCTCTTCTCGGTCGCTCACTGGCTATTGTATCTTTCTAGGCAAGTCACTCATTTCATGGAAAACGAAGAAACAAAAGGTCATCTCTAAATCTTCTGCCGAGAGTAAATATCGACGCATGTCTCAAACGGCGAGTGAAATTGTGTGGCTCGAAGGTTTACTGAAAGATCTCGCAGTCTCTGTGCCGTTGCCCATTCGATCCCCTCTACAGCGACAATTCTGTTGCACGGCCAACACCGTCTTTCATGAGCGAACGAAACATTTGCGCATCGATTGCCAGTACATACGAGAGCTAGTGCAAGAAGGCTTCATCTCCACAATTTATGTTCGCTCCAACCAGCAGACTGTTGATGTCTTCACAAAGGCGTTGGGCACCCAACAACATCATTATTTGTGTTGCAAGCTTGGCCTGGCTCTGCCCAGTCTAGCTTGAGGGGGGAGTGTAGAGAATAGTAACCCAGTTCACGCAGCCGGTTCATTTTGCTTTTATCTCTTTAGCTTTCTGGTTTGTTTCTCCCGGTTTAGTTCCCCTAGTATAAATAGAATAAAACCTAGCTAGCTCAGTGGGCATATGACAGACATTTAGGGATTTGTTCCCGTCTTTTGTGCCGTTTTTCTCCTTCTTTATTGTATTGATATTGATTATCATTGCTTCCTTATTTCACTTTGAATCTTGCTCCCGCTTGTGTTTTTGTGTGAGTCTTGGCCAAAGCTAAGACTTTTCAGGTATGTAGCACGAGTCGTGAGCTGAGTGAGGAGGAGAAGGTCATGGCCCATATCTCACCGGGGCTTATTAGGATGTCGGTCGGGTATTGTGGCTCGCTTAAGCAGAAGTGGAGCCAGTTTGAGAAGGCCTTTGCTATGTTCCGTGATGGAAACTCTGTCTTCTACAAGAACTAAGCGACTTGAAGTTAATTGTCATTGCATGTCATTGTGAATTTCCCAAGTGTCTTAATTCGTATTCGCTCTCTGTCTGCTAGTTGATCTCTCCTTCAATAATTTACTTGATTGCTCAAGTCTTGTAGGATCGACGTGTTAGAATATAGACCCTGATCCTTAGGGGATCAAAGAACTGGACAGCGGAAGCAACAGGAAACAAGTAGCAAACAGATTATTGATCCTTAGCAGGGATCAATCTATCACGAAACGAAAACAACACACACAAAGGACACAATATTTAGAGAGGAAACCCAAAACAACCAAATAGTCACTTTAGTAAAACCTCTACCTTCCTGAGAAGGATTTTCAATGGCTTACTTACTTTTATTGATTATCACGAACTACAATGGCAAGTTAAGGTACCAACGTAAACTAGACTCCTCCTAGAATACTCTCCTAACTTCTAGCCCTTAGAACGTATAAGCAACTCAAAGTAGACCAACTATACCTCAGAAACTTGACCTCTCAAGCTTCAAGAGATTCGAGTCCTTCTTCAGTATCAACAAGTGCGTCTGCTGTTACTGATCCCTGAGACTGTACAGATCGTTGATCCTCTGAACAACGACGATGAAGCTCTTCTATCATATCTTCTTGACTCCTTGGGCTCCAAGTAATGACCAAATCAATGAGATATGCTTCCCATAATTATTATCATCCTTTTAAAGATAATAACAACTCTTTCCAGCTGTAGATACACGTCCTTAATGAAGGAAACACGCTCCTTCCATAAATAGACCTCTATCACGTGGCTGGCTGGCACATTGATCCCTCTGGGACCAATCTCTCTTTCTGCTCTTGTCCTCTGGTTCTCTTGTTCCCTTTGCACCTGTTTTCTCCCGAAACACTTTGCAAAACTCAAACCATTAAACCTTATGGCGTTTATCATCATCAAAACTCATGGGACTGATCCCGAGAGATCACTTGATTGTCTGACTGATCCCGAGGGAACATCAGTCCAACAATTTCCCCCTTTTTGATGATGACAAACCCATACATCAAAAATGCATATTATATCAAGTTAAGAAACATGAAACATGCAATGCACACACTAAGTAGAGAGAGTTGTTGTTCCCCCTCAAACCAATAGCTTCTTCTGTTGTTGTTCCCCCTGAACACAACATTGATCCTTACCAATCATGTTAGGCAGGACGTTCCCCCTTGGCATAAGCATAAACTGCATCTCCTTGTGTAAGCTCATCTCTGCAATTTTCCTAACTTCCCCCTTTTGGCATCATCAAAAGGTTAGATCAAACAGAGAATAACACAGAGCTACCACATTCTCAATTGGAACTACTAAAGTTATTTATGCCTGCCAAATTACCACACCGTCACATTGTTCCCAAAGCAAACATAATAGAGTTCAAAAGCATCAAACAAAAGAACTCAACAAGACTTTGAAACAATTTTTGTGGGGGATCAACTGCTATGGAGTGAAAAAGAGGATTCCAATCATGTCTTAGCTACTAGAATAACGTTTCCCTAGTTACCTTTCAGGAGCTTAAGACCTTGATCCTTTTTGGCTTCCCCCTTAGAACAAAACATACTATGTTTCATTCTTCTCTTCGTTAATCCTTGTGTAATGAACCTCAACTTCTTCTATCGCATTATTCCCTTTGGAACATCATTCAGCAACCTTCTTTTGAAGAAATTTTCACTCTTTTCTCTATTGTTCCCTGGGGAACGAACTTCACTCTTTTTTCTTTCGAGAGAACTTCTCTCTTTTTCATCTCTCATCTTTTCCCTTTTTTTTTAAGAAATCTCTCATTTTTCTTAACTTTCCTTGTCTTTCATTGGCACACTCACGGCCACCCACACTTTTCTTCTTGATCCTTAGAACCTGATTATCCATCTTTTTCAATGATCCCTTCTGCAATAGGTACCACGCATCCTAGAGCATAGACATGATATGGAATAAAAACAGGCTGTGTTTGGATAACACATTAAGGACAAAGACATATAATGTATCCAAACAAATATGAGGTCGGGATTTTTTACATCCAAGGTAATTGATCCCAGTTGTGGGCTAACAAAAAACGGGTTTATAGGGACCGTTTACCTGGACAAGGCTTAGGGAAAGCTATACAACTGACCATCATTTCGGCTTGTATCAAGGGTTAAACAAGATCAAGCCAGTTGTCTTGGGCTCAAAGAAACGTGCTTTTGAGTTCAATCATTCTAGCCTCTAGCTATTAGAGCATGCAATGTTCCCAACTTCAAGTGCAATATTAGATCACACAGCACAGAGACAACATGTAGCAGCCATTAGAAAGAACGCAATAGATGCATAAATTCCCTATAAGATGCTACCTAATTAGCCAATCATTGGGGGAATAATGGACCGGGACTTACTTACCTCAAGGAGATCATGCCTAGCAACATCCTTAGATGTTTATAGGACCTTCTATCCCATGCCATGGTGAAAACGTCCTCCATTTGGTCCTCATCTCCCATGCATCATCTCATTACTCTTAGGGAACGATCGGGATCATTCCCCCTCAGCTCAAGCACCAACAAGTGAGTTCCTAACTCACCTCCACTTCGAGGTTGTGAGGGATCATTCTCTGTGAAACACCTCTCCTTAGGTTGTTCCCCTCACACCTCTCTGCAAACCAAGCTCAAGTACTAGTTTTGGGGACCCACACATACTTGGGTTCCCGGGGATTAGTCCTTGTACCAAATGAATCATTTCCACAATGCACACAACAAGAATTAGAAGACTTACATCCTTTCTGTTGTTGCACTTTCTGGGCGTTGTTCCCTGATCTAGGAAACCTTCTATTGTTCCTAAAAGCATAGTGCCCGCGCTGCTCCCAGTGGCCATAGCATTGCTTGACTTGTGGTTGTTCCTTTCTCCAGTGGAACCTTTCTCTCTTCTGTGGTCCCTTAGCATTAGACCTTCCCTGATTGCGACTTGCACCTTGTGCAATTGACTCACCCTTCTCTGGTTTGTAGCCTAAACCAAAGTGATTGATCGCAGCAGATCCATCAACATTGTTCCCAGCGGAACCACCTGCATTGTTCCCAGCGGAACCACCTGTATTGTTCCCAGTGGAACCAGTAGCCTTGTTCCCAGTGGCTTGCTTTAGCCAAAGCTTATGTGCTTTCTGTCCTACATACCAAGAAGATTGATTAGTAGAACCACTATTTTCAAGAAGGCTCACCTTAGCCTCCAAATGCTTGTTCCTGTCGGTAGCACTTTGCAACCTCCTTTGAAGACGATAGACTTCCTCCTTGTCTTCAAGCTTTCTCTCTGGTTGTTCCTTAACAAATCTCAACTCATAGAGTTTCTTTTCATTCATAAGTTTGTTCCTGTCGGTAGCACTTAGCCTCCAAATGCTTGTTCCTGTCGGTAGCACTTTGCAACCTCCTTTGAAGACGATAGACTTCCTCCTTGTCTTCAAGCTTTCTCTCTGGTTGTTCCTTAACAAATCTCAACTCATAGAGTTTCTTTTCATTCATAAGGTTAGTGGCAACAAGTTCATCAACCTAGATCTCAATTCATTCAACTCAGTTTGATCAGAGGGATCAATCTTTTTCAACTCATTAGAAAGTCTTAAATTTTCAGTTTTAACACTTTCCAACTTAACATGCAATTCCTCATTCTTAGACATCAGATTTTCAATATCAATCTTAAGAGTAGGACATGCATCACACGAAATAGAAGAACAAGTATCAACATTTTCAAGTTTCTTTTCTAGTTCTTCCTTCTCATCTAAAAGGTTCTCAATGAAATAAATTAAGGACTTTTTCTTAAAAGACTTCAACTCAGTGAAAAGATCAGGTTTTTCACATACCTCTTCTTCTTCTTCTTCTTCTTCTTTGGGATCAGTTTGGAGTTGTTCCCTGACCACCAAGCAGTGATGATCCGGCTCAAGATCAGACTCGTCCCCCCATGCAGCAATAAAGGTTGTTTTCTTTCCTTTGTCATTACCCTTCTTAGAAGAGTCCTCATCATCCGACTCCTTCTTTTGTGGGCATTCCCTAGCAAAATATCCCTTCTCTCGACAATTGTAGCATAAAGTGTCAGGATTACACTTAAATGATCTACCTTTGCCGTTTCCATCCTTGTTCCTTATGTTGAGATACTTTCTCACGGCGCCAGTGATGAGAGCAACATCAGGATAATTGTCCTCTTTCTCCTTCTTGCCCTCCTTAAACTGCTTCAATGCCTTAGAAACTTTCAAGGCAATGTCTTTCTTGCTGGGAACATCCTCTTCATAGGATTTCAACTTGTCCTCGTGAGCAGTGAGTGATCCTATGAGGTGTTCTAGCTGTAAGGTACTCAGGTCCTTTGCCTCCTCAATAGCCGTTATCTTTGGCTCCCACTTCTTGGGCAAACTCCTAAGGATCTTGCGAACCTTATCCTCCATGGTGTACTTCTTTCCTAAACAAGTTAGCTCATTGACAATAACATTGAAACGAGCCATCATATCTTTTATGGACTCACCTTTATCCATCTTAAACAACTCATATTTTTTCACAAGAATATCAATTCCATTCTTCTTAACCTCAGTGGAACCTTCATGAGTTGCACATAATAAATCCCAAATTTCCTTAGCACTAGAGCATGCTGAAACTCTTGAGAATTCATTATCATTTAAGGCATGATTAAACAATTTTATGGCCTTAAAATTCTTAGAAAGTACCTGCTTCTCCTCAGCATTTAAGGCACTTATCGGCTTAGGAACAATCTCACCAGTTGTGGCATCCTTCATTGTTACCTCTTTTCGACCATTGGCAACTATCTCCCATAAGTCCAAGTCCTCAGATTTGATGAAAGTTTCCATCTTGTTCTTCCACCAACTGAACTTCTCACCTTCGAAGAATGGTGGACGTTCCATCGAGTGTCCTTGACTGTTCCCTTCGTGACTGCTCATCTTTTCCTGAAAAATCCTAACACAAATCTAGAGCACACTAGGCTCTGATACCAATTGTAGGATCGACGTGTTAGAATACAGACCCTGATCCTTAGGGGATCAAAGAACTGGACAGCGGAAGCAACAGGAAACAAGTAGCAAACAGATTACTGATCCTTAGCAGGGATCAATCTATCACAAAACGAAAACAACACACACAAAGGACACAGTATTTAGAGAGGAAACCCAAAGCAACCAAATAGTCACTTTAGTAAAACCTCTACCTTCCTTAGAAGGATTTTCAATGGCTTACTTACTTTTATTGATTATCACGAACTACAATGGCAAGTTAAGGTACCAACGTAAACTAGACTCCTCCTAGAATACTCTCCTAACTTCTAGCCCTTAGAACGTATAAGCAACTCAAAGTAAACCAACTATACCTCAGAAACTTGACCTCTCAAGCTTCAAGAGATTCGAGTCCTTCTTCAGTATCAACAAGTGCGTCTATTGTTACTAATCCTTGAGACTGTGCAGATCGTTGATCCTCTGAACAACGACGATAAAGCTCTTCTCTTAGAACTCCAATGGCTGGTTAAGAAGCTTCCAAAACTCCTTTAAGTCGCCGCCTTTCTTCTCCAAACGAAGTCTCCTTTTCTCTCTAGTAGAAGAACTCCAAGCGGGGTGATTTCCAACCTTAGAAAAACCCTAAACTCTATCCTAATATATAGTAAACGATTAGGTTTGATATGATATTATTTTCTTTCCATAAAATAATATATTTCCACCAAATAATTAACGATACACGGATTTACACAATCAAATCTTCAACAAGATCTTCTATCATATCTTCTTAACTCCTTGGGCTCCAAGTAATGACCAAATCAATGAGATATGCTTCCCATAATTATTATCATCCTTTTAAAGATAATAATGATGTCGTGCTTTTTAGTTGATTTTCTAGGTAGTTTCCTAGCTTGTTTTGCATGCTTTTCCTTTGTGTTTGTGTGTTTTGCATGAGATTTCCACTCTCTTCCGAGAGTTGGAGTCGTTTGTGTTTGCATTTGTGTTTTGTAGGTATTTGGAGCATTTTAGAGGATTTTTCGAGCTTTACTGAGCATTCTAGGAGATGACGGTGTTGCGGTGTTCATAGTCAAGTCAAGAGGAGCTTTCAAGGATTTCAAGGATGGATCTTCAAGCCAAAAAGTTCCTCAAAAGAAGCTACAAGAAGTCTAAAAGGAACCCAAGAAACATCGAAAAAGAAACCCCGAAGAAAGGCTAGCAATGGAGCAAGTTCGAGCGAAAACACGAAGAAAACATGATCCTGCTGTAGGTCGGCTCCGACCTCCCCATGGTCGGCCGCGACCACCCTGAGCTACGACCAAAAGCGAATCCTTGCCGCCCAAGTAATGCTTTTTGCGGGATTTTTGAAATTCGAAAAGGGGGACAAAAGTAGCAGTTGTGGCACGCTGAGGAAGCTTCCTTAAGTTGACTTTTGTGGGCTTCTATTTAAGGGGCTTTTGGGCTCCTTTTCTAAGAAGCTTTTGATAGAGAGAGAGGAGAGGCTTGTGTGGGAAGCTTAGGGTTAGAGAGAGAGCTCTCTCACTCTCCCTCTTTGGGAGGTGAGATGTGGGTGGGCATGGAGGAGGAGAGGAGGAAGATGGAAGACAAGGGTTTGTAGGAAGAAATTGTGGAGTTTGGCGAGCTTGTAAGTTTGGATCTTGTTTAATTTAAGTTGTTTGTTTTCGATTATGTTTCCCCCTTCTCTTGTGTTGTTTGTGTGTTTGGTGATGTGTGAGTAGTTAGCTTGCTAGGGTTGGGGTGAAACCCACCATGAAAGTGCATTTAAGACCTTGAATGTTTGGATCCATGCTTAGCTTGAAATCTCTGCCCATAAATCCCTCTTGTGTGCTTAAAACCCTTGAAGAAGGGGGAATGTTCTTGTTTGCAAACTAATTGCAAGATTAAGTTGTGAACAAGGACTATCCGGGTTAGATGAAAGTCGAACCCTTCGAAGAACAAGTTGGATTGCATGTCAACCCTTTCATGTGAATGGAGGCTCTAGATGTGTTCCTTTGTGATGAAAGTCACCCATGAGGTTTCAAGTTAAGTTGGTTCTTTATCATTGTTCGAATGTACGCTTGTGGTGTGGTGAATCCCCTCCCCTAATTGTTTTTCCTTGATTTTACGAAACCAATCTTTGTGCCCAGAAAAAGGTCGGCCGCGACCAGTTGCAGGGTCGGCCGCGACCGCCTCTGTAGTGTTTTCTTTGTGTTTGTGAAGTCCTGTCTTGGGTCGGCATCGACCTCCCTAGGGTCGGCCTCGACCTATTCCTGAGGCGTGTGTTTTGCTTTTGTTTGCTTGTTTTGCCTTGCTTTGTTTCTCTTTTGTTTTCGTAGCATGATTGTTAGACTATAGAACTACTAATTCCCGTGGACGATCCTGACTTCGCTATGCTCAGCGGGGTCTTGACAAATTTATTTGTAAGGTATACCTTCTCAACAAATTGGCGCCGTTGCCGGGGAGTTAGTTTAGTTTCTTTGTCTAGCTTTCTTTTGGGTGAGGGACTAGCCCAAACCCTTTGTGTGTTTTTTTGTTTGTTTTGTGTTGTTCTTGTTTTTAGGTTGGATATAGCCATGGCGACTTATGAGGACCTTGCTAGAGAATTGGATGATCTTCGTCTCGAAGTGATAAACCTCCAAAGAGAAAGAGATGCCGAGGCTTATGCATGTCAAAGAGAATGGGAAGCCCGAGCCTATTTCCAAGCACAACCAAACGGCTTGCAAGAGGATGCTCTACCTCAACATCTATTTCAAGAGCCTTTAGCCACACCTTATACTTGGGATCCCTATTGGACAAGTAATGATTATCCCAACTGGGGTTATTATGAACCTCCTAGCTATGAAGAGCCGCCATCATGGGTGCAAGGGTTGAAAGAAGAACTCATTCAAGGAATCCATGAAGTGTGCACCGACCTTAAAGGAGTTCAAAACCAAGGAGGAGATTTCAAAGCGGCTCAAATTCCACAACCCCAAGGGCGATTATCGGGCCACCCCGAGGAGAGCCCGAGAGGTCACATTGATGCGGTTCACCTAAGGAGTGAAAAGAAGTTGCCGGAACACATTCCTTCTTCTTCGACAACAAAGGCACTTCCTTTCTCACCCAAGAAGGCCGAGGAACCTTCCGTTGAGCATATTGAGCCTTTATCCAAGTCATGTCCTCCACTCATTCTAAGCCAATCATTCCTCATTGCGACCGGAGCTATCATAGATGTCAAGAAGGGACTCGTATCATGTTATGATGGTGAAGAGAAAGTAGAGTTCCGCTTCGACAATGCTTTGAAAGAGAACCATGAAGAGGAGATGAAGAATTTGGAGGATGATCCGGAAGAGAGTTTCTTGCTAGATGAAGCCGAGAAAAACCAAGTTGAGACCCAAGTTGAGGATGAAAGTCTCTTACTAGGAGAAGGTGAAATTGAGGAGGTTAAGGCCCAAGAGGATGAAGGATGGACGGGGTCTTTGCTACCAATGTTGAAACCAAACCCGCTCGTGGAGGAATGTGAAGAAAATGTGGTCGGGTTTGGACCTTCATTGACCCCGGATGCTAGCAAAGAGCGGGCCAAGCATGAAGAGATGAAGATCGTCACCCTAGGACGCATGGAGCTATGGACCTACATGGACGACTTTGATGAGTATTGTGAGGCACCACCACAACCACCAAACCGGTTCTATCTCGATCCCTCTCATGAAAAATTTTCTTGTGCTTTTGATAAGTTGAAACGATCTTTGAGTGCTATATTATTTGTTCTCGATTTATCAATATGCTACCTATGCTTTCATGAGGTGCCTTCACAAGACTTTGATAGGTTACTTAGAGCTTTGACGATGTCCGATCATAGAGCTTGAGCGCGGATGCTTCTCTCGCCACACCTTCTTCCACCCTCTCTTCTCATTCTAAGTATGGGGTGGCGATGAGGAGATTCGAGCCATATGGTCTCTCACAACCTCTGACTAATGGGGTACTTCTCATCTAGCTCAAAGACGTTAAAGAAAGCGCTTTTCGGGAGGCAACCCGTTCTTTCCCTTTTCTTTTCTTTTTATTTTGGACCTTTTTAGCTTTGGTTAATTTAATTTCCTTAGTCTAGACTAGATAGGTAGCTTGTCTTGCATATCCACTAACCTTTTGTAGAAACCCGAAACAATGGAAGGGCATAAGAGGACCGGGATGATCGACAATGCGAAGAAGGCGCTCTCAGAGAAGGGTCGGCCCCGACCTCCATATGGTCGGCCCCTACCTTCATATGGTCGTGCCCTACCTCTCCTAGGTCGTGCCCTACCCTCCCCTGCATCCCAAAACTCGAGCATTAATGAGAACGACACTTCACCGCCCGCTCCTCCTCATAGATGAATCTTCTCTCCCAACGCTACAAAGTTCAAGTTAGTTTCTCTTTTCCCTCTCTTTACTTTTTTAATCAATGAGGACATTGATGTTTTAAGTATGGGGTGGTTTGGGGAAATTGCTTGTGTGTGCATTTGCAGGTTTGTATGTGTGTGTTTGCATGATTGAGTCTTTTTGTTTTGATTTTCATGATGGATGAATACCCTTGCTAAGATGTCCTAGGATAGTGATTACAAGCATCATCATGTAATTCCTTGTAACTTGCTTTATAAGATTGTCTACCATGACTTTGATTTTTGAATTTTGAGCATATAATGAACATTGAGCATGCATGATTCTAAGGGAAAAAATTCCAACAAAATTTGAACCTAAGTGAGATATCTTTTGGCCATAAGGAATGTATGTTTTATTCCTTGGTTTTTCATGTGTGACTTTTACTCTTCCAAATACATTTATCACTTGACAATGGCATGCTTATTTGAAATTTGAAACCAATGAAGATGTATTCATTACTTGTTAGATCAAATGATATTGAACTTATTTTCATTAGCCTATTTCTTCTCTTTTTATCCTACCTATGCATGATCCCTTGATTTGAAGCCCCTTGTTTGAGCCTAAAGCCTTATTTCTAGCTCCACAAAAGTATCCTAGCCATTATGAGCTTGACTCCATTGATCCGGGAATTGGGACTTAGAGTGGATGGTGATGTTGATGTGGATGAAGGGGTGAAGATGAAGAGATTGTAAAGGTGGAGATGGAAGGAGTTGTCTAAAGAAAAGCATGGAAAAAGATGAAGTTTTGGCTCGGGTAGCACAAGTGTAGTGAAAGGAAGCCCCTCTGCTGTGGGTCGGGGCCGACCTCCCTTAGGTCGCGGCCGACCCACACCAGACTAAAAAAAAAAAAAAAAAAAATTCAAAAAGAGAGGTTGTTTGAATAAGTGCTAGAGCCAAGGCTTCTTCATAAGAGAAAGATAAAGGAGTAGGTGAAGTGAAGTGTGCTTGAAAGTTAAAAATGTTTGGTGTTTGGAGGAAGAAAGAAGAGTTGGTTGAGTGTAGTTGAGTTTTGAAGTCTAGGAGTCTAGGTTCCCGGATTCATTAGCACCACAAGACCAAATCATTCCGCACCCTTTGAAATGCCGAGCCCCATTACAACCCGGCCGAATGAAACTTCTTTGAAGTCTTCATTGAGCCACCTTAAGTTCTTTTGATGATTTAACTTGTTTTGATTTCTTCGGTGGAGAATTTTGAATATAATTTCCATTGACTATGAGGTTGTGTATTTGGAGTTGAGATTGAGTGCTCATTGATATATCCTAAACACTTGAAAATGAGTAAAACACATTGCCCTTGTGAGGTTGGATTGTTATTGCTTAGAATTGCAAATATGTGTGCTATGATATTGAAGTTGTTTGCTCATTATTCTATCTTGTGCTTATTTTCCTCAAAGGCATTCTTTGAGCTAGTTATTTGGTATTGATGCATGTGAGTGATCGCTTGAGGACAAGCGAGCTTAAGTATGGGGTATTTTGATGTCGTGCTTTTTAGTTGATTTTCTAGGTAGTTTCCTAGCTTGTTTTGCATGCTTTTCCTTTGTGTTTGTGTGTTTTGCACGAGATTTCCACTCTCTTCCGAGAGTTGGAGTCGTTTGTGTTTGCATTTGTGTTTTGTAGGTATTTGGAGCATTTTAGAGGATTTTTCGAGCTTTACCGAGCATTCTAGGAGATGACGGTGTTGCGGTGTTCGTAGTCAAGTCAAGAGGAGCTTTCAAGGATTTCAAGGATGGATCTTCAAGCCAAAAAGTTCCTCAAAAGAAGCTACAAGAAGTCTAAAAGGAACCCAAGAAACATCGAAAAAGAAACCCCGAAGAAAGGCTAGCAATGGAGCAAGTTCGAGCGAAAACACGAAGAAAACATGATCCTGCTGTAGGTCGGCTCCGACCTCCCCATGGTCGGCCGCGACCACCCTGAGCTACGACCAAAAGCGAATCCTTGCCGCCCAAGTAATGCTTTTTGCGGGATTTTTGAAATTCGAAAAGGGGGACAAAAGTAGCAGTTGTGGCACGCTGAGGAAGCTTCCTTAAGTTGACTTTTGTGGGCTTCTATTTAAGGGGCTTTTGGGCTCCTTTTCTAAGAAGCTTTTGATAGAGAGAGAGGAGAGGCTTGTGTGGGAAGCTTAGGGTTAGAGAGAGAGCTCTCTCACTCTCCCTCTTTGGGAGGTGAGATGTGGGTGGGCATGGAGGAGGAGAGGAGGAAGATGGAAGACAAGGGTTTGTAGGAAGAAATTGTGGAGTTTGGCGAGCTTGTAAGTTTGGATCTTGTTTAATTTAAGTTGTTTGTTTTCGATTATGTTTCCCCCTTCTCTTGTGTTGTTTGTGTGTTTGGTGATGTGTGAGTAGTTAGCTTGCTAGGGTTGGGGTGAAACCCACCATGAAAGTGCATTTAAGACCTTGAATGTTTGGATCCATGCTTAGCTTGAAATCTCTGCCCATAAATCCCTCTTGTGTGCTTAAAACCCTTGAAGAAGGGGGAATGTTCTTGTTTGCAAACTAATTGCAAGATTAAGTTGTGAACAAGGACTATCCGGGTTAGATGAAAGTCGAACCCTTCGAAGAACAAGTTGGATTGCATGTCAACCCTTTCATGTGAATGGAGGCTCTAGATGTGTTCCTTTGTGATGAAAGTCACCCATGAGGTTTCAAGTTAAGTTGGTTCTTTATCATTGTTCGAATGTACGCTTGTGGTGTGGTGAATCCCCTCCCCTAATTGTTTTTCCTTGATTTTACGAAACCAATCTTTGTGCCCAGAAAAAGGTCGGCCGCGACCAGTTGCAGGGTCGGCCGCGACCGCCTCTGTAGTGTTTTCTTTGTGTTTGTGAAGTCCTGTCTTGGGTCGGCATCGACCTCCCTAGGGTCGGCCTCGACCTATTCCTGAGGCGTGTGTTTTGCTTTTGTTTGCTTGTTTTGCCTTGCTTTGTTTCTCTTTTGTTTTCGTAGCATGATTGTTAGACTATAGAACTACTAATTCCCGTGGACGATCCTGACTTCGCTATGCTCAGCGGGGTCTTGACAAATTTATTTGTAAGGTATACCTTCTCAACAAATTGGCGCCGTTGCCGGGGAGTTAGTTTAGTTTCTTTGTCTAGCTTTCTTTTGGGTGAGGGACTAGCCCAAACCCTTTGTGTGTTTTTTTGTTTGTTTTGTGTTGTTCTTGTTTTTAGGTTGGATATAGCCATGGCGACTTATGAGGACCTTGCTAGAGAATTGGATGATCTTCGTCTCGAAGTGATAAACCTCCAAAGAGAAAGAGATGCCGAGGCTTATGCATGTCAAAGAGAATGGGAAGCCCGAGCCTATTTCCAAGCACAACCAAACGGCTTGCAAGAGGATGCTCTACCTCAACATCTATTTCAAGAGCCTTTAGCCACACCTTATACTTGGGATCCCTATTGGACAAGTAATGATTATCCCAACTGGGGTTATTATGAACCTCCTAGCTATGAAGAGCCGCCATCATGGGTGCAAGGGTTGAAAGAAGAACTCATTCAAGGAATCCATGAAGTGTGCACCGACCTTAAAGGAGTTCAAAACCAAGGAGGAGATTTCAAAGCGGCTCAAATTCCACAACCCCAAGGGCGATTATCGGGCCACCCCGAGGAGAGCCCGAGAGGTCACATTGATGCGGTTCACCTAAGGAGTGAAAAGAAGTTGCCGGAACACATTCCTTCTTCTTCGACAACAAAGGCACTTCCTTTCTCACCCAAGAAGGCCGAGGAACCTTCCGTTGAGCATATTGAGCCTTTATCCAAGTCATGTCCTCCACTCATTCTAAGCCAATCATTCCTCATTGCGACCGGAGCTATCATAGATGTCAAGAAGGGACTCGTATCATGTTATGATGGTGAAGAGAAAGTAGAGTTCCGCTTCGACAATGCTTTGAAAGAGAACCATGAAGAGGAGATGAAGAATTTGGAGGATGATCCGGAAGAGAGTTTCTTGCTAGATGAAGCCGAGAAAAACCAAGTTGAGACCCAAGTTGAGGATGAAAGTCTCTTACTAGGAGAAGGTGAAATTGAGGAGGTTAAGGCCCAAGAGGATGAAGGATGGACGGGGTCTTTGCTACCAATGTTGAAACCAAACCCGCTCGTGGAGGAATGTGAAGAAAATGTGGTCGGGTTTGGACCTTCATTGACCCCGGATGCTAGCAAAGAGCGGGCCAAGCATGAAGAGATGAAGATCGTCACCCTAGGACGCATGGAGCTATGGACCTACATGGACGACTTTGATGAGTATTGTGAGGCACCACCACAACCACCAAACCGGTTCTATCTCGATCCCTCTCATGAAAAATTTTCTTGTGCTTTTGATAAGTTGAAACGATCTTTGAGTGCTATATTATTTGTTCTCGATTTATCAATATGCTACCTATGCTTTCATGAGGTGCCTTCACAAGACTTTGATAGGTTACTTAGAGCTTTGACGATGTCCGATCATAGAGCTTGAGCGCGGATGCTTCTCTCGCCACACCTTCTTCCACCCTCTCTTCTCATTCTAAGTATGGGGTGGCGATGAGGAGATTCGAGCCATATGGTCTCTCACAACCTCTAACTAATGGGGTACTTCTCATCTAGCTCAAAGACGTTAAAGAAAGCGCTTTTCGGGAGGCAACCCGTTCTTTCCCTTTTCTTTTCTTTTTATTTTGGACCTTTTTAGCTTTGGTTAATTTAATTTCCTTAGTCTAGACTAGATAGGTAGCTTGTCTTGCATATCCACTAACCTTTTGTAGAAACCCGAAACAATGGAAGGGCATAAGAGGACCGGGATGATCGACAATGCGAAGAAGGCGCTCTCAGAGAAGGGTCGGCCCCGACCTCCATATGGTCGGCCCCTACCTTCATATGGTCGTGCCCTACCTCTCCTAGGTCGTGCCCTACCCTCCCCTGCATCCCAAAACTCGAGCATTAATGAGAACGACACTTCACCGCCCGCTCCTCCTCATAGATGAATCTTCTCTCCCAACGCTACAAAGTTCAAGTTAGTTTCTCTTTTCCCTCTCTTTACTTTTTTAATCAATGAGGACATTGATGTTTTAAGTATGGGGTGGTTTGGGGAAATTGCTTGTGTGTGCATTTGCAGGTTTGTATGTGTGTGTTTGCATGATTGAGTCTTTTTGTTTTGATTTTCATGATGGATGAATACCCTTGCTAAGATGTCCTAGGATAGTGATTACAAGCATCATCATGTAATTCCTTGTAACTTGCTTTATAAGATTGTCTACCATGACTTTGATTTTTGAATTTTGAGCATATAATGAACATTGAGCATGCATGATTCTAAGGGAAAAAATTCCAACAAAATTTGAACCTAAGTGAGATATCTTTTGGCCATAAGGAATGTATGTTTTATTCCTTGGTTTTTCATGTGTGACTTTTACTCTTCCAAATACATTTATCACTTGACAATGGCATGCTTATTTGAAATTTGAAACCAATGAAGATGTATTCATTACTTGTTAGATCAAATGATATTGAACTTATTTTCATTAGCCTATTTCTTCTCTTTTTATCCTACCTATGCATGATCCCTTGATTTGAAGCCCCTTGTTTGAGCCTAAAGCCTTATTTCTAGCTCCACAAAAGTATCCTAGCCATTATGAGCTTGACTCCATTGATCCGGGAATTGGGACTTAGAGTGGATGGTGATGTTGATGTGGATGAAGGGGTGAAGATGAAGAGATTGTAAAGGTGGAGATGGAAGGAGTTGTCTAAAGAAAAGCATGGAAAAAGATGAAGTTTTGGCTCGGGTAGCACAAGTGTAGTGAAAGGAAGCCCCTCTGCTGTGGGTCGGGGCCGACCTCCCTTAGGTCGCGGCCGACCCACACCAGACTAAAAAAAAAAAAAAAAAAAATTCAAAAAGAGAGGTTGTTTGAATAAGTGCTAGAGCCAAGGCTTCTTCATAAGAGAAAGATAAAGGAGTAGGTGAAGTGAAGTGTGCTTGAAAGTTAAAAATGTTTGGTGTTTGGAGGAAGAAAGAAGAGTTGGTTGAGTGTAGTTGAGTTTTGAAGTCTAGGAGTCTAGGTTCCCGGATTCATTAGCACCACAAGACCAAATCATTCCGCACCCTTTGAAATGCCGAGCCCCATTACAACCCGGCCGAATGAAACTTCTTTGAAGTCTTCATTGAGCCACCTTAAGTTCTTTTGATGATTTAACTTGTTTTGATTTCTTCGGTGGAGAATTTTGAATATAATTTCCATTGACTATGAGGTTGTGTATTTGGAGTTGAGATTGAGTGCTCATTGATATATCCTAAACACTTGAAAATGAGTAAAACACATTGCCCTTGTGAGGTTGGATTGTTATTGCTTAGAATTGCAAATATGTGTGCTATGATATTGAAGTTGTTTGCTCATTATTCTATCTTGTGCTTATTTTCCTCAAAGGCATTCTTTGAGCTAGTTATTTGGTATTGATGCATGTGAGTGATCGCTTGAGGACAAGCGAGCTTAAGTATGGGGTATTTTGATGTCGTGCTTTTTAGTTGATTTTCTAGGTAGTTTCCTAGCTTGTTTTGCATGCTTTTCCTTTGTGTTTGTGTGTTTTGCACGAGATTTCCACTCTCTTCCGAGAGTTGGAGTCGTTTGTGTTTGCATTTGTGTTTTGTAGGTATTTGGAGCATTTTAGAGGATTTTTCGAGCTTTACCGAGCATTCTAGGAGATGACGGTGTTGCGGTGTTCGTAGTCAAGTCAAGAGGAGCTTTCAAGGATTTCAAGGATGGATCTTCAAGCCAAAAAGTTCCTCAAAAGAAGCTACAAGAAGTCTAAAAGGAACCCAAGAAACATCGAAAAAGAAACCCCGAAGAAAGGCTAGCAATGGAGCAAGTTCGAGCGAAAACACGAAGAAAACATGATCCTGCTGTAGGTCGGCTCCGACCTCCCCATGGTCGGCCGCGACCACCCTGAGCTACGACCAAAAGCGAATCCTTGCCGCCCAAGTAATGCTTTTTGCGGGATTTTTGAAATTCGAAAAGGGGGACAAAAGTAGCAGTTGTGGCACGCTGAGGAAGCTTCCTTAAGTTGACTTTTGTGGGCTTCTATTTAAGGGGCTTTTGGGCTCCTTTTCTAAGAAGCTTTTGATAGAGAGAGAGGAGAGGCTTGTGTGGGAAGCTTAGGGTTAGAGAGAGAGCTCTCTCACTCTCCCTCTTTGGGAGGTGAGATGTGGGTGGGCATGGAGGAGGAGAGGAGGAAGATGGAAGACAAGGGTTTGTAGGAAGAAATTGTGGAGTTTGGCGAGCTTGTAAGTTTGGATCTTGTTTAATTTAAGTTGTTTGTTTTCGATTATGTTTCCCCCTTCTCTTGTGTTGTTTGTGTGTTTGGTGATGTGTGAGTAGTTAGCTTGCTAGGGTTGGGGTGAAACCCACCATGAAAGTGCATTTAAGACCTTGAATGTTTGGATCCATGCTTAGCTTGAAATCTCTGCCCATAAATCCCTCTTGTGTGCTTAAAACCCTTGAAGAAGGGGGAATGTTCTTGTTTGCAAACTAATTGCAAGATTAAGTTGTGAACAAGGACTATCCGGGTTAGATGAAAGTCGAACCCTTCGAAGAACAAGTTGGATTGCATGTCAACCCTTTCATGTGAATGGAGGCTCTAGATGTGTTCCTTTGTGATGAAAGTCACCCATGAGGTTTCAAGTTAAGTTGGTTCTTTATCATTGTTCGAATGTACGCTTGTGGTGTGGTGAATCCCCTCCCCTAATTGTTTTTCCTTGATTTTACGAAACCAATCTTTGTGCCCAGAAAAAGGTCGGCCGCGACCAGTTGCAGGGTCGGCCGCGACCGCCTCTGTAGTGTTTTCTTTGTGTTTGTGAAGTCCTGTCTTGGGTCGGCATCGACCTCCCTAGGGTCGGCCTCGACCTATTCCTGAGGCGTGTGTTTTGCTTTTGTTTGCTTGTTTTGCCTTGCTTTGTTTCTCTTTTGTTTTCGTAGCATGATTGTCAGACTATAGAACTACTAATTCCCGTGGACGATCCTGACTTCGCTATGCTCAGCGGGGTCTTGACAAATTTATTTGTTAAGGTATACCCTCTCAACAAATAACAACTCTTTCCAACTGTAGATACACGTCCTTAATGAAGGAAACACGCTCCTTCCATAAATAGACCTCTATCACGTGGCTGGCTGGCACATTGATCCCTCTGGGACCAATCTCTCTTTCTGCTCTTGTTCTCTGGTTCTCTTGTTCCCTTTGCACCTGTTTTCTCCCGAAACACTTTGCAAAACTCAAACCATTAAACCTTATGGCGTTTATCATCATCAAAACTCATGGGACTGATCCCGAGAGATCACTTGATTGTCTGACTGATCCCGAGGGAACATCAGTCCAACAAGTCTCATCTTTGTATTTCCTTTACGTACTTAATCGCATTACTCTCGGTAGACTCGTACCAATATGGTGTATCGGCCAGGGTGTTTTAGTTACTACTAGGTGTACCCGTCGTGCCATGCACGAAAATGACTCACGCTTCATATTTTAAAAATATTTTATTTATAAATAAGATATTATATAATGAAAATTTTAATATGTGAAAATCTTATTTTTTTCTAAACGAAAAAGATTATTTTTCAGATTTTTAGTACCACACATATCACGTATGAGATTATAAAAATATAAAACATATTCTAAATAAAAATTTACTTACTTTTTCATCCTTTAAAATTTGTCTCTAATGGTTAATATATATCATTATCCCTATTATCACAATTTTGAGACATTATAAGTCAATATAACATAAAATGAGATGTTTTAATTGATTATTTTGGTTTGATCTTATTTTCTATTTTAATACTATATTTTATTAGTATGAGATATAATTACTATGAATTGTTATTTAATTTAAAAATATTAAAATACAATGTGAAAATTTAGAAATATAAAATGAGTCCAACATGATTCTAATGACTTTATATATTGAAATAAATAAAAATATTAATCAACAAATATTTTATTATGAAAGATATAAGCTAAGTTATTATGAAAATGATAATATATAAGTTAAGTAAAATGTAGTAAATATAAACTTATTTAATATTAAAGATAGGAATAATAATTTGATTATAAAAGAGGGATTCTGTTTTTAAATTATTTTAAATTAAAATTTTTTTAACTACTTCTTACATAAAGAGATTAAAAATATAACTAATATATTAAAAAGGATAGAATATTTATCATAATTCGAATAATATCTTTTACATGAATTGATAATAAAGCATGTAATTAGATTAGTTAAAATAACATGATTTTTTTAATTGTTTAATTATGAGAGATAAAATCTAAGTTAATAGGAACATGATAATATATAACTAAGTAAACTTTAGTAAATATAAATTGATTTAGTATCAAAGATTAAAAAAAAAATATTAAGAAAAAGGGGCTTCCTTTTTAAGATTATTTTTTAAATTCGAATTTTTTAAATTATTTCATACATAAATAGATTAAAAAGGTAATTGAAAAGATAAATTAATTAATATTTATCTTTTACAGAAGGAAATTTTAAAGATAGATCATATTGCTTTAAAGATAGATATTAGACGAATAGAAAAAGGATAAAATTGAAGATTAGATAATTGAGGAAATTTTAAAGACAAATATCATGCCTTCAAAGATAGATATTAGATAGGTAAGAAAAAAGATAAAATTAAAGATTAGATAAATAAGAAAAATAAAACATATAAAATTGTTAATGAAGTGGGACCAGAATTAACGTGGAGACTCGAAATTCTCCGGCTTTAATATATAGTATAGAAGATAAAATTAAAGATTAGATAAATAAAAAAAATAAAACATATGAAATTGTTAATGAAGTGGGACCAGAATTAACGTGGAGACTCGAAATTCTCCGGCTTTAATATATAGTATAGATGTTAAGCAATGTTTTTTTTTAGCGAATTTGCATGTTTTTGTATTTTAAACCTCTATCTAATATAATCAATACCTATAGTCATCATAATCATCATAACTATATACTAAAACGGAGGTTATAAATAATATTTAGCACAACACGTGTCAGCTTCTTATTGGACCGCGTCACCCATCTTCATTAAAACAAATTAATTCGTTAGATTTGAATGTAGATCTCACATGTATGTAAAATGTGAAAGAATATATATCATTGAAATTGTATTTATAAGTTTTCCTTAAATATGTAATTAGTTAATCTTACTATATACGCAATTGGAAATCAAAATTATAATATAGAAAAACATATGTCAATTCCAATTAAATATATAATTAAAATTATAACCCATAAACATTAATATAAATCTTATAAATCTTGGAGTATTCAATCCTTATACAAAAACTATAATTCTACAAATCTTTATTCGATTAAAATAATATATATTATATATAATTATTGCATCATTAAAATAAATCTCATAAGAAACAAATTAAAAACAATAAAAGATTTTATATCAATCTATTTTTTGAATAAATCTATATAAATGTAAACTAAATTTTTAGTAAAATCAATGCCTTCAAGGCACGGGACCAATGCTAGTCATAACTATATACTAAAGAGGAGGTTATAAATAATCATCATCGTGACATGTGTCAACTCCTCATTAGATCGTATTATCCATCTTTGATGAAACAATTTGATTGGTCACCACACGCCACAAACTTCCTAGTTTATTGATTATCGTTTTATTTTTTTCCAAATAAGAAAAAACTTTAAATTTTATACATAATATTTTTAGAAATCTTCTTATTTACTAATTTCCATTTTATTTTTTTTCTAAAAAAATTAAACTTCAAATTTTATACATAATGTTACTAGAATTATTTTTTTTTAATTTTAATTTCAACTCAATCTTAATTTTTTTAATAAAATCATACATTGATCAAAATCTTAATTTCAACTCAATACCTTTTAGTAGCCACAGTTATATTATTTTAATAAAAAATATTAATTCCAACAAATCCAACCACGTAACCATGTTATCAAATCAATTTGATTTGTTGACAGTTAATTGAATTGTTTTTTATTGGTTAAAAATTTTATTGTTGATTCTTCATTTAAATAGATTATATATACATATACATATGATCTTGATCTTGATGTTGATTTTTTTTCAAAATAATTGTAAAATTAAAATGTTAAGTATAAAATAAAGAAACTTATTGATAAAAACAAGTATTCAGTCCTTATATGACAAAATCATAATAGTACAAATCTTTGTTCGATTAAAAGAATAAATAATATATCATTAAAATTTAATCCAAAAGAAGCTAATTATATAAAATAAGACAAGATTTTATATCAAACTATTCTTTTAAATAAATTTATATAAAATTTAAGTAAGCCTTTCGTTAAATCAAATCGTGCCTTCAAGGTACGAGGATTGACACTAGTTACTATATAATAAAAGTAAACCATGTCATTATATTGTACCATATCACCCTCTTACTAAATTTTAAATTTATCATATAATATGTAATTTTAATTTTACACCTATTTCATTAAAATATTAGGTTTATCTTAGATTTGGAGTTGTTTAATTAATAATTTTATCCTAATTATATAAATCTCAATCTTATACAATTAATGATAGTTAGGAAATAACATTTTAGACAAAATTGTATATAAAAGGAAACATATATTGTACAAAAGGATCATAGTATTTTCTTGACAAAAACACTCATTTTCTAAACATCTTCTAATTGTCTCTATAAACTTCTCATTCATTTGACAAAAAAAAAACTTCTCATTCAACCTCGCTCAATCATCATTGTCACTAGAAGTGCGGGCCGGCCCAGCCTGGCCCGGACCGGCCCGTACATGTGAGCCCAAAATGCCCAGCCCGGGCAACCGGACCATGGACTGGGCCTGGGTTGGAGTTTGATAGCCCGGCCCATTCGGGTTGGTCAACGGACTAGAAACCCGAATCAGCCCAGCCCGGTTGGCCTAATAATAATTATTATAATATATATTTATACTATATTAAAAAATAACTATAATATTTAAATTTATATAAATTTAAATATTGTTTTTAAGCAATACTCATTTAAATTCTTTATTAAAGGATAAGGCTTATAAAAGAATCAACATTGTAGGTGCTATAATGCTAACAACTCCTCACTACTAATTTCCAATATGGGTTGCACTTGTGTAGTTTAAATGTGCATGAAGTGATACAAGAGCTTCCCAGGTTAGAAGTTTTGAGAAATGGAAGAGTTGAGTAGTGTTATAAATACACATGCTCTAATAATTTTATGTATATGAACTTTTGAGTTGGGCTCTTAGTGGAGCACTTGTGATAAGTGATAACCCATTAATCAGTACATATTTTATATTATATATAATTATAAATATCTATAAATATTTGGTTCATTTGACTCAAAATCGAATCGAAATTAGAAAAAAGACCGAACTAAACTATTTCAGGTTGGTATTTTTATTTATTATTTGGCAATGGGCCGGCCCGCCACAAAACCGGACTGAGCCTTCTCATGTGGGCCCGACCCGGCCCGTATCCTGGCCCGCTTCTGCCCATGTTCATACCGGGCCGGTCTTTGGGTCTGGAATGTCTGACCTAGCTCGGCCCGTGTCCATCACGAATTGTGACCATGTGTACAGGTTAGACAAGGCGTTGTATGGGCTCAAGCAAGCTCCCAAAGCTTGGTATGATCGGCTCACTCAGTTCCTCTTGGCTAATGGGTATATACGTGGTGCAATCGACGAAACGTTGTTCCTCTTGGAGCAACGAGGTGAGAATTTGACATGAGTATGATAGAACTCTTTTTTTGTAGTGCTTGTGGTTCAAGTTTATGTTGATGATATTGTGTTTGGTTCAACTAGCCCTATTCTTGTATACCAATTGAAAACTCTTATGAGTAGAGAATTTGACATGAGTATGATAGAACTCTCGTTTTTCCTTGGTCTTCAATTTTCACAAGAAAAGCAGGGAACAAGGATTCATCAACATAAATATATCAAGGAGATGCTCAAGAAATATGGTATGGATAATACTAAACCCATTGATACCCCTATTTCTCCTAACACTCGTTTGGATGCAGATGAAGGTGAGATCAATGTTGATCAAAAGACGTATCGAGGAATGATTGGTTCCTTGTTATATCTAACGGCCAGCCGGCCAGATATTGTGTTTAGTGTTTGTTTTTGTGCTAGGTTTCAAGCAAATCCTAAAGAGTTTCATCTAAAGGAGGTGAAAACGATCTTTTGATATCTCAAGGGATCTACCAATCTCTGTCTTTGGTACCCTAGGATCTTCGAGTTTGATCTTCTCGGCTACACAGATGCTGATTATGCTGGCCACATTGTGGATAGGAAAAGTACATCGGGGATGGTACAATTCATAGGACCTTGTCTTGTTTCTTGGGGATCTAAGAAATAGAACACGGTTGCTCTATCAAAGGCCGAGGCAGAGTATGTTGCAGCTGCAGCTTGTTGTTCCCAAGTACTTTGGCTTAAACAGCAATTGGAGGATTATGGTATGCATCTTGGAACCACTAGCATTCGTTGTGATAACACTAGTGTACTAAATATCTCCAAAAACCCGGTTCATCATTCTTGTACTAAACATACTGAAATTCGACATCATTTCTTACGAGATAACGTTGATAAAGGTTTTGTTAAGTTGGATCATTGTAGGACCGAAAACCAATTGGCAGACATTTTCACCAAGGCATTGGACAGAAAACCCTTTGAGCATCTGAGGATACTCCTATGGATGATCACCATGAACTAGTCAAGTCCCGGTCCACTATTCCCCCAATGATTGGCCATAATAATTATTTGATCCTGGGGGAACAACACCAATAAGTGATAAGCTTTCTTGATTCTAAGTGTTCATGATGATTTGCTTCGTTCGGGTTATTGATCCTTGGTGCTTTCATTTTCACATATGAGATATATTAATTTGAAGCATGAAAACCACTTTCTTTGATCCCAAAATGACTAACTTGATCTTGTTATCCCTTGTTATAAGCCGAAATGATAGTTAGTCATAAGCCGTCCTAAGCCTTGATCCAGGTAAACGTTTCCCATGAGCTTTATTTTCTTGATACCATTTATATACGGGATTTACTTATCTGAATCATTTGACTTATCTTGCTTGTGTGTTACATATTTGTTATGGATATCCGTGTGAGTTTATTTTTCTACCCTTATTGCTATCCAAAACATGCCCTTCTTATATCATTCAAGATAAGGATTGGGATCAGTCAAGAAGGATCAGCCAGGTTGAAATTCAAGAAGATCATTATGAGGTTGATAAGGATCAATCGTCAACGGTCGGAAATTGGAGAAATTAGCTTGTTACCGTTGTCGAGTGGAAGAAACAGCTAGAAAAGAGCCGTTTGGGATCATTTATGGCTTCTCGGGTTTTGAAATTTGAAGCGACAGGGAGCTGTTGGGCGATTTTGTGGTCGTTGGGATCAATCAAAAATTGGGCAAGTTATTGGAGCCGTTAAAGGTAAAAAAAATTATCCATATCAATCCATATCCTAACCTCCTTCCATAAATACCTTGCCATATCTTTCCAAAAATCCCTTCACCCGAGTCTTGCAAAATCTTGCCTTAACCGACTCTCTTGCATCCTATAAATCCCAATCATCCGAATTTGACAAAAATCTCATCCCAAACCCTAAATTATGTAACCAATCTCCCAAAACCCTAAAAGCTCACCATGTCTACATCCTCCACACTCGAAATCAATGTTAAGATGGCCGCCCTCCAGGCCGAACTCGCCTCTCTCTCTCTCCGCTTAAAAAGAGAAAGCTCTTGAGGCAGCCACAACGTTTGGACCGTTGCCCATGGCCTCCCTGGACTCCGTCACCGACATAGCTAAGGCGGTGGAGAAGGACCAAGAAGAGCAGAGTCCGGAAAAGCAATAGAGTAGGGACCAGGCCAAGGTCCCCGCAGAAACAGAAAAAGAAGAAGAAGTTGCTAAAGATACAGAAGAGGAGAAGGAAGAAGTTCCTCTAAAAAGGAAGGGGTCCAAGAAAAGGGACCGAGAGGAAGAAGACGCAGATGTGATGATTGTCACCTCTTCCACCTCTCAAACAGACGAGAGCACGGCCAAAAGGACCAAGAAAACCAAGGGCTCGCCTTCTACTCCTCTCACCGCTGGCCTAACCACCAGGAGCAGGCTCAAAAAGACTGCCGAGGACAAAGGCAAAGCCTTGGCGGTGATATCTGAAGAAAAGACGGAGCTTGAAGATCCACCGTCCGAGGATCAGAAGACTTTCGGGACTAGATCGCAAGATAGTGGCTCCCCTCATTGTCAACGAGGACCTTCTCAGGGAGAACGGTCTCGAGGAATTATGGGAATTCATCAAGTTCCAAGGCTGGGAGTCCTTGTCCACCGAAAAGGTATTTGTTGACCTTGATCTTGTCCAATCCTTCTGCACCACCTTCTCTGCTCCTCCGGTACAGTTCTGTGTGGTGGGATCAGCAAAAATTGGATCGAAGAGAATCGCCATCTCAAGTGATGAAGTGGCGGAATGGCTTGACCTTGATCAAGGAGGGATCGATGTCTTGCCTTCAACAAGTGTATGGCCCAATGGCAAAGAGGCAATTCTGGAAAGGGTGTTTGGGAACCTTAATGCTCGCCTAGCCACAGCCGAGATGCCACTAATGGTCCGAATAGCTCACCGGTACCTGACCAAGGTGTTGGTCCCCCGCCAAGAGAAAAGGAACAACCCCACCATTGCCGACATAGTTCTGCTAGATCTGTTCCTCATGAAGGAGAAGTTGGACGTTGCAAAGCTGATCCTGCTTTACATGAACAAGTGCTCGGCAAGACTCACTCTTTTCCCCATGTTGGTTTAGTGAAGAGGATTCTCCAGGAGAAGGGCCTCTACAATCCCAATGACGAAGTCAGTTTCGGTTTCCTTCTTGCGAAGCACAAGATAGTTCGTATGGCTCACATCGACAACCATGACCCCAAGAATCTCAAGCCCACTGTTGTAGGGTCAAGATCAGTTAAAGGGAAGGATCTTGCCGTGCTTATTGCTGAAGTGTGCAAGATCTGGGAGCTCTTGAAGATTCAGGTGGATTTCCTAATGAAGAAGGACCATCAGAGAGATGGGGCTGCTCTGCAACATGAGGATACAGCCGATTCCCCGTCTAAGTCTTGAGTGATCCCCTCCACCCACCCTAGCCTATCTATGATCCCTTTAAGTGTTATTTTATTTGATGCTTTTGTGTTTTCTTATTTTGACTATCTCTAGTACCACCTTTTGACTTCTCCCTGATGATGTAATACAAGTACTTTAAGTAATGAATGAAATTGCTTGGTCTCTGATTGCTTATGTGCTTAAGTGTTAAAATGTTTCATAAGGATCAAATTAAGTTATTTGATGATGCCAAAAGGGGGAAGTTAGGAAAATGCAGAGATGCGTCTAGTTCTTGGTACAGAAGGATCGACCATATGCTAAGGGGGAACTATGCTACTGGTAAGTAGGTTCGTCGAAGGTCCTACTGAGGGGGAACTCTTGTACTTGTTGTTTTTACATTCGATTTATGTTAAATTTTCCCAAGTGTTTGTCATCATCAAAAAGGGGGAAATTGTTGGGATGGTCTCGATCCCAATAATAGATCCTGTGTAGTTTTGATGATGATAGAACACTTGAGAAGAATTTAATGTTGTTTGCTAAGTGTTTCAGGATCATTCTAGGATGTATGAGCAGTGGAACATGAGCAGGATCAATCGTCTCAAATAGCCAGGGAAGTATAGCTACTGTAGAGTACGTGGTGATTCCGGAGTGCAAAAGCAAGGGATCAACGCGGAAGTAGGATTCTATATTTGTCAAGATGGACCAACGCGCGAGCGCCAGCGAGGGATCTTTCTATTCTAGCAAAGACGCGTTGCGAGAGACAGTTTAGGAGAGAATCATATCTTATGGTTATGAGATAATTCTCTTGTTAGGATAATATTATTAGAGAGATATTATGTTTCTCTTAATAAGATTATTCTAGGGTTAAATCTCGATTTATATTATAGGATAGAATATTTTCTAGTCTTTAGTATAAATAGGGGTTAGCGGTTTCACGATTATTAACCGAAGCATAGAGAGTCAATTGCTGTGTGCGATTGAGAGAAGAGAACACACGTAGAACTTCAACTGAGTTGGGTACGAAAGTTGAAGGTGTGGGTCGACAAGTTACTACGAGTTGTTAGAAGTCATCCGACGCTAAGGGATCGAGATTCGGGATACTAGGAGTTGTGTACATCTAGGAATTGAGATTCGCGTTTGTAAGTTTGATTCTAATTAATAAGAGTAACAAATTGATTTGGATTTTGGTTGTGTTCATTGTTACTTGTTTGAGTTGTTCTTTTTCCGTTTCCCTGTTCGTTGATCCTTCTGGAGGATCAACGTCTATATTCTAACACACGTAGATCCTAAAAGAAGAGATATGACCCAGAGAAGCTCGCAGCTAGTGTAATACCCGAGATTTTCAAAACAAATAATTAGTTTAAAATTATTTTATAGTATTCTTTTGAAACTGGAATTTGGAGTAATGTGATAAGTTAATCTTATCACCTAGAGCCGTAAATTATACAAGTTATATTTTTTCAAATTCTCGTCGGGAATTATGAATTAATTAGACGAAATTTTAATCTTTAAAGTATTTTATTATTTTTATTTCGGGTAAATTTTGGGTCGGATATGCACCCGATAAGTCTTGCCTCCGTGTCATTCTTTTTCCCTCCGTTTGTTTGCATGGCTTCATTTCGTGGGCGCCCTCCCCTTGTGCCACCTATCACTCTCCTTTGATACATTGTTTTTTTGGATTAGGAAGGCCAAACTTATCTGGGGGCCTCTTTTTTTGGCTTGGGGGGCGGCCATGTTTTCGTTTTTGGAGGAGCACCCAAATCCGAGCTTCCTCTCCCTATGATCTCCGTCGCTCGCCGTGTGTCCCTTCTTCTGAATTTTCATTTGGCCACCGACGTAACGGCCGCCAGTTCTCGCGTCCATGTCATTGACTACGTCTTGGTCCTCGATCAGCCGAGATCATGTGAAGCCGTCTGGGTTCGAGCTCGGTCTTCCCCGATTCTACCGACTTTGGTAAGTCCTCCTCTTTTGTGCGAATTTGGCTCGATGGAAGAGCCCGGAAAGCACCCTTGTTGTTCGTTGCTTGGAGGTTGCTGATTTTCTTTGGCCCGGTTTTGGTCTTGTTTGATTTGATAAAAATCGAATTAAATATCTCTCTTGGGTTCGAGATGGTAACCTAAGGATTTGACTTCAATTTGTTTATTCTTATGCATGAAGGTTTGGGTGAAGTGTGTTCAAGCCATTGAATATATAGGTTGATCGGGTTTAATTAAGGAAGATTGAGGTAGTGGAAATTCATACCTTGTAGCTAATAAGTAATTTGGAATTAATTAATTAATTAGCAACCTACTTGTTAGGCAAATTGGGGTGATGTGGCGATGGACCCCTCTTTTGTAGATCAAACACGGTTGCTGCGAAATTGGGTTCAAATCTTGCAAGAGTAGGCGTGGCTAATTAGCTAGTTACTTGTACTGTTATTAGCCTAGGATATTTGAGAGGCTTAACTAGAAATTAGTTATGTTGGGTCCTATTGTTTTTTTTTATATATATAGAGTTAGTGGAGTGTAGCCTGAGTAATAAAAACATCTTAATCTGTTTGGTATTATAGGGTCATGGTTTAGCAGAATTTATGGACCTAATGATATATGAGAGGTTGGAGTAGACCTTCACCTAGCAAGTTTGTTACAACTAATAATTTAATTTTGGTTGTTCATGATCGACCATGTTTTAAATGTTTCTAATATATTTAAATTTTTATGAAATCTCAATTCCCCAATTTCGGGCTCTTTTTTTTTTTTTTGAATAAAAGGGTAATTTATTACTCAAAATACGGTTACAAAAACGCTAGATCACCTAGCTATTTACAGTTTGTTCCAGCTCTATTCTCTCCAACACTCTCTTGTCTTGCCTATTACATGTTCTCCATCTTGCCTTAAGACAATTGCTAATATGTCTAATGCACATACAAGTGCAATCTTCCATGCTAATCTCTAGATTTTTAAAGATCTTCAAATTCCTTACTTTCCAAATGTAGTATATAACTACACAATGACAATTGTTCCAAAAGTTATGAGCCAAGGAACCTGTTCTTGACCAACCAACCGTTGTACTGATCCAATGCTCCACATTACTACTTTTCCTGGCAATTTTGCTCCATTTCATGACTCTCTCCATAACAGACTTTGAGTATGAACATTCGAACCAGAGATGTTGAGAACTTTCGGGCTCAAACTTGATTTAAGGTATATTCCATTCCTTGATGAGTAGAAGTCATCCCGATGCTAAGACACTGAGTCCATCAACTTAGTCTTGTGATTCGCTAATTCAGTTATTTTAAGCAAGTGGATGGATCTTGCATGTTATATATATGCATATATCTTTCATAGCTCTATTGTTATTGTTATTGTTATTATTGTAGTCGTTCAGTATTGCTGAAGGCATGTTATTGTTATACTAGCTATGATAGATGGTGATGGGTCAATTGAGTGGTTTGTATGCTGGATACACCTCAATGGAGATGTTGTGTGCTAAGATATATATAGCATTCGATCATGGAAGCCTTATTTCCCTCTGATCTTGGCCGTAGTCGGCACCCTTCGTGCTCTGCACTGGTTAAACCTTGCGTGTTATAAGCTTGGGATTCGATCATGGAATTGTTACTTCCCTCTAATCTTGGCTGTACTCGGCACCATTCGTGCTCTGCACTTGTTAAATCTTGCGTTGTTGAACGCTTGGGATTCGATCATGGAATTGTTATTTCCTCTGATCTTGGCCGTACTCGGTACCATTCGTGCTCTGCACTTGTTAAACCTAGCCTTGCGTTTTATACGCTTGGGGATTAGATCATGGTGTTGTTACTTCTCTTTGATCATACCATTCGTGCTCTGCACTTGTTAAACCTTGCGTTTTATACGCTTGGGATTAGATCATGGTGTTGTTACTTCTCTCTGATCATACCATTCGTGTTTTGCACTTGTTAAACCTTGCGTGTTATACGCTTGGGATTAGATCATGGAGTTGTTACTTCCCTTTGATCATTCGTGCGTTGTACTTGTTAAACCTTGTGTTATATACACTTGGGATTCGATCATGGAATTGTTGTTTCCTTTTGATCTTGGCTGTACTCAGCATTGTTCGTGCTTTGCACTTGTGAACCTTGCATTCTTGTACGCTGGGGATTTGATTATGGAGTTGTTACCTTTCTCTGATCTCAGTCGTACCCGACATTTTAAAAGCTATAAACTTGTGTGTGTTATATTAAGCGCCATATAAAATAAGTGCGTTAGGCAAATTAATGCGCTAGCCAGAACGCTTGGCCGTTCCTGTTCGGTTTAGTGGTTGGAGACGTATAAGAATCGTATGAACTTGTGAATGGCTCCCCACACTATTTTATAATTCTTGATAACGGCCAGATATAGTGTTAGTCACTAAAAGGGCTGTCGTATCCCATAAAATATGTATGATGAAAATCCTAGAGTATGTGTTGTTGTAAAACGAACCAGGTTGTTGATTGTAGCAGTGAAACTGGCATCAATGTTGTGGGTGTTGCTACTTTTATTGTTAGTATTATTGGGATACTCGTTGTACAATCGAGCTTAGGTTTGAATAATCACGACCTTGCTATTTGATGTATCTTGTATGAGATGTCTGGACTGAAATAGGTTGAGGTGAGAGCTGTTGGCTTTGATATATCATCTCGTGAAACCATCTACGTAAAGAGATGTCATTAAATTGAAACCTTCGAGTCACAATTATGATTTCGTTCATCTTTATGTTGGAGAGAACATTATTAGCTAAGTATTTAGGTAAAGAGATGTCATTAAATTGAAACCTTCGAGTCACAATTATGATTTCGTTCATCTTTATGTTGGAGAGAACATTATTAGCTAAGTATTTAGGTGCTCTGCGCCTTGACAAATTAAGTGATCACCACCCTGACACATTAGGCACTTTGCGCCATGATAAATTAGGTGATTCACGTCTTGAGGTATTAGCGCTATGTGCCCTGATAAGTTTAGGCACTTCATGTGCCATTATAATTGGCACTTCTTGCCCGGCAGGTTATAGATAGTGTCGCTATCAATACGTTGATCTTGAATTGTGACCGTCGACTCTCTATTACGCTATGGACATTTGTACTCTAGCGTATTCTGTGAAGTAAGTTGCTTTCCCATATTTTATCAGCAAACTGAACTTAGGTTCGTTGTATCTCGTTTTAACTACTTGAAATGGCTTACTTGACACATGGATTCGAAGAAGAACCTATTCACATGATGATCATTTCTTAAAAAGTCCAGTATGCCGTGAGAGATAGTACAATTGGCATTCTCTTAATTAATATCATGAAATGCATATTATTATTCAATTCTTAAGGGACAATTCTATACTCTAGTACATTGATTCTTTCGATTGAGTCTCTTTATGAGTATCCAAATCGAAATTGGTGAAGTATTCGACGGAGTCTCTATTGAGCATCGAATAAAGAACAAGTGATGAGTCGGATGAGTCTCTGATGAACGTCGAATAAAAACGGGTGATTATAAACCGAGTCTCTTATGAGTGTTGAGTAGGACCTGGAGGTTAGCGCTCTATGTCATATTCATACATGTAAAGATTCTTCTGGCTGAGTCTCATTATGAGGGCAAACGAATGAACCGTGGTCATATAAATTCTGATAGCCGAGTCTCATCGCGAGGGCAAAGAAGGAAGCTGGGATGCATTCTATCTTAATCAAGTCTCTACGAGGATTAAGGATATCTCAGTTAGTGAGGAATTGGTGGCAAATTAGTGAGGTGTTCGTATTTTTAGCAATCCTTTGATTATTCATGGTTCATCTAATATTGGATTGACTATAAAACTCTATATAGTCGACGGAATGGAGACCCTTCAACGTGAAATTCTATGATTGTTCTTTATGGAATATTAACTACCTCACAAGTTGTGAAATAGAGTTGTCTCGAAGATATCTAGTGAAACGGGATCCGAATTCTACTCGTTTGTTGGTAGTGGAGTTACTGACTGATCTTATCCAGAATTCTGTTCTTGCGTGACTATCTTTTCAGGATCAACCTCCCTTCCACTTTCTCTTCTTTTGTGTGTTTCTTGGTGTGTTTGGTTATCTTACGATACATCAGGATTTAGAGGATTTGATCGACGTGTGAGGTTGAATATTGGAAGCTGGAGAGCTCATCTACCCATTAGGGGATAAACAAGAAGCTGTAGCGAAGTTATGAATCATATTTTGCTCATTGGAGTCAACTTCTAAGACTATTCTTAGTCAGTTATTTATTTTGCTTCCGCAGCGGTATTTATAGAAATTCCCTTAATGCATAGTCAGACTTTAACCATCTGACCAAATTCCAGTCATAGTATCATTTGTTTATAATCTCGGGTTGGTTAAACCCGTGATTACTGGCGGTAATGCTCCCGTGTAAATTAGGGGTGTTACAACTAGAGTCAGCCAATGCCCTGTATTCCGCCTCGGTGGAAGATCTTGGGACAATGTCTTGTTTTCGAGAGCTCCAAGAAAGAGCGATATGACCAAGGAAGACTACGTAGCCGGTGGTGGATAAGTAATCATCCTTGTCTCCCGCCCAATCGGCGTCTGAGAACACATATAGTCGAGGAGGGTTAAGAGCATGTATAATAATTTCGTGATCAGCCGTACCTTTGAGATAACGAAGGACGCGTTTGACGGCACACCAATGAATGGACGTCGGAGCCTACATGTATTGGGAGAGACGGTTCACGGCGAAGCTGATGTCGGGTATGGTCAAGGATAGATACTGTAAACTACCAACGATCATCTGGTCAAGGAAATCATCAATGGTGCTAGAACCTTTCCTTAGATTACGGAGTTTTTCCTTAATCTGTTGAATGTGCCCCCTTGAGGGTTTGGCATATGTGTTCTCCAAAGTTTTCCAAGCATCCCTAGATGTTGGAGATTGGGTGATGAGAGTGGTGATGTTGGATGAGAGAGTACCAACTATGGCGCCAAAGAGAAGACGATCTTGACGTTGCCATGTAGAGAACTTAGGATTCGGAGTCGTGATTGAAGCATCGAGAACATTGAGCATTGTAGACGGTGGAGCAGGGTGACTGCCGTCCAAAAATTTAAACAACCCATAACCTTCTTGGATGGATTGAATTTGGGTTTTCCATATGATGTAATTGGTGGAGTTGAGTTTGATGGCATTGTGAAACTGAACAAGAATAAAGGGTTTGGTTGGGTCAACTTCATTAGGGATTGTATGGTTGGGAGTTGAAGCCATGGAGAATTGCTAAAAGAAAAGGTCTCTATATATAGAGGAGTACAAATATAACTCGTGATCCAAGATATCAAAAATAAATAACTCTATCTACTTAAAGATATAATCTACCTATAATTAACTAGAACAATATCAATTAAATAATATCCTTAACAATAACAACCTTTACAAACCAGCATTTATCTCCCTCTCTCTAACAAGGGCTAGTGACCCGGTTTTCCCTTGAACTAAACACACCGGTTCAAACTATACATATATAGTAAACTATGTGGTAAAAGATGATGTGATGTAATCTATGAACGACATGTTCAAAAAGATGAGGTGACGTAAGACGGTAGCTCTAAAGCTTACAGCTTTTATATATGTGTAGTAGATTATACGTACCGCAAAACTACTCTTTTTACTAATTTTCTAAGTCCATGGCATATGAGGTTCAACCCTAATTTGTATACTTACTTTTGAGAGACTCGTCGGTCGAAACTAGGTGCACAATCCGAACCAAACTAAATATATCCATATTGAGCCACTGGACAACTATAAAAGGAAATCAAAGATTTAACCTAAAAAAAAAAAGGAAATCAAAAAAATATAATAAGACCGATCAATTGGATCGAACAGCTTCATGTTCAAGTTAATTTAAACAGGTTCAAATAAATCACATATTAACTTGGATAGAGTAACTGCGGGTTTTCGGACGAGTTGGGTTGACCAACGTGTCAAAGAGATCAAATTTTTATCATTATTACTGAAATTGTCTATAATCTATAATATACATTAAATTCCAGACCTTTCGAACCTCCACATTAATTCTAACCTCACCTCATATTAAATTAACTAAAATTCCATTATATTCTAAATGCAAAAACATCCTTATTAATTTTACAATCAAATTTTTTTTATATGTCTTTATCTAATCCCTATATATTAATATATCAAAATAATATCTTTATTCATAATCTATCAAAATAATATCTTATAGTTATAAACTATCCAAATGATATCTATCCATACAATCTAGATTTATCATCAAAAAATGTTTACCTAATTACCATATATTAATATATCAAAATAATATTTATATCCTTAATCTATCAAAATAGTACCTTATCTATACAATCTATCAATATTGTACTAATTAAGAAAATGTTTAAATCTACCCTAAAAGAATCTTTCAAAATTATATCTATATTTATAATCTATCCAAATAAAATTTATCTACAATCTAGTAGTAATGCTAATTAAGAAAATATTTATATTTACCCTAAAAGAAACTACAACTATTAGCACATGAATGGATTTATCTACATGAAATATATAAATTTATATCTGTTCTATTAAAAATATGATTCTAGGTTATATGGTAAAAGTTTTTATTTGGAAAATATAATCAGCTAGGATATCAGTATTATATTTATTTGTATAAAGTTTGATAAAAAGAAAAATATGATTTATTGGGACATCAGTAGTGCATTTATTATATTTTATATTTTAAGTTGGTCTATACGACAGATAAATCAAGTATTGATATTAGGAGAAATTTATAATTAAGAAAATATACAATGATATTTATATGGTAAAACAAGTTAATTCGAGTTAACTATAATAGCACTATGATGGTGTATTTTATTTTATTAGTAAGTGGAATTAAATGTGCATAAATTCAATAATATAATGTATTTAAAATAATTTTAATAGTTAAGAAAAATCGTTTATATACTACAGCGAGATAAAATAAGTATATAATCGGACATTAAACTCTATCGATCAGCTTAAGTATTCGCGCCTTGATTTTATATGGAGATTATTTTTTAACAAGGATTTTTCTACCATGTCCCTAGGGGCACACACGCTGCTATAAGACGCTAATAATGGGAAGATTTTGTAAATCTTTAATTCTTGGGTTTTTTTAATCTTTTCTGTAACGGGTTTACTATTTACTTGTTAGGGTTTTAATTTCGGTTTTTAGTATGTTTATCATATGTCCTTAAGATACACAATAAAAAAAACCGTTTTAACACATCTACAATGCTAAGGGTACATGACCCTATTGAAAAATAACTCCGATCCCCAACTTTTTAAAAAATGGAAAAGGTATCGAGTCACAATCAATCATCAATATATATTATAAAAGCCGGCCGTTTTCGAGCCACCACGTTGATTCTGGTCCCGCTTGATTTTAATTATTTTTTTCAACTCAAATAGATAATAACAACTTTATATCTTTTATTTTTTTTAATTTTCTAATCCTCAGATTTACCTTAAATTCATACTATTTATCTTTAATTTTATCTTCTCCCAAAAAAGTCAATATATATATATTATAAAAGCCGACCGTTTTCGAGCCACCACGTTGATTCTGGCCCCGCTTGATTTTAATTTTTTTTTTCAAGTCATATAGATAATTACAACTATATACTATCTTTTATTTCCTTAATTATCTAATTCTCAATTTTATCTTTAAACACATATTATCTATCTTTAATTTTATTTTCCTTACTTTTCTATCATAAACCTTATAACAAAGATTTGGTCAAAACAATATACCTAACTTATGTTAGAAAATAGATACGAATATAGGATAAAGTTGTTAACAAAATCATTCAATAGCTAAATTAAACAAGTAAAACGTTGTTAAGAACTACATAAAGTTAACTATTTTATTGATCTCAAATTCACAATTGTACGTAAACTATTGTACGTAATTAACTTAATCATTTAAACTAAAGTTAACTATTGTACGTAATTAACTAAAGTTAACTACTGTACGTAAACTATCTTTAATTAACTATTGTACGTAATCATTCAATTGCTAAATTATACCTAACTATTTTTATTTTATTTCAATAGCTTGAAATATCTTAATTAACTTAATTGCTTATCTATCCATATACATATTGTAAGTAATTAACTTAATTTTTAATATCTTTTACTTTTGCTACGTAAATAATTTCCAAACTTACATATCTTTTACTTTTCAATATTAAACGTAAATTTGTGGTAGATTCAACCAAATTTGCATATTATCTATCCATATTATCCTAATATTTGTGAGTCACCACGTTGATTCTGTCCCCATTGCATATTTGATAAAAATAGCTTTTATTTATGTTATTTCAATTAATCTAATTATATTTCTTATTATTTATTTATGTAAAAGATATGATCAATATTTAAAATTTTGGTAAAATATTCTATCTTTTTAATATACTACCACTTATCTTTTCTAAAGTTGATTTTGGACCCACCTTATTTTTGGTTAAAAAAATAGTTTTTACTTGTGGTGTTTCAACTAATTTGATAAAATTATATTATCTATATATGTAAAAGTTATATTCAAATTTTTGAATTTTGGCAAGATATTATATCTTTTTTAATATATCACTTAATTGAAAAACATGATTCTAATATATATCTTGAATTTTCGAAATATAATTACTATGAACTAATTATATTTGATTTACTTAGTTAAATTAGATTTTTTAAAATAAAATTTTAAATTATTTTTTAATAGAAATACTAATTTTGTTACTTTATTATTTGATTTACTTGAATAAATTTAGCATTTTTAAGCTTAAGTTAATTATTTTCTATATTTACATGATCTACTATATTTTTTACCCATTATATTTGCTTTTTTTTTTCTATCTTGATAAGAAATTTATTATTTATCCAAATAATAATTTCGATTTCTATCTTGATAACGTACATCTTTTTCATAATTTTTACTTATTTACAAAATAATCCCATAATTTTCTCAAATTATAGAAACACCCCTTATTTTTTTAATACAAACATACAAGTGGTCATTTTGAATCACCACATTGATTTTGACCCTGACTCATATATAAAAAAACTAATTTTTATTATTATCACTATATAGGGTTTTCCTATTGAATTTCTTCTTATCTTCTTATAAGAAAAAACTTTTGTCAATTATTAATTCTTAAAGCATTACATGGAAAAATCTTTCACAAACAAATTAAGAAAATACTATGAATATTGGATTCAACTTTTTTCTTTAATACAAGTAAATTTGTGGTTTCCGACAATTTTTATTAAATTTTTATAAACTTTATCAATTTATCAATTGTTGAAAATTTCTTAAATTATATTTACATTTATGATAGTCGTTACTAATATGTGATAAAAATCGTAAGTAAAATATCAATTTATATTCTTATAATCAGGTTTTATAAAAATATACCAATGAGTGAAAAAATTATGTCTTAAATATATTTTTTGGGTTATATTAACTTCAAAAACAATATCACTCTTTTTAAAAGATAAAAAAACATGTTCATATAATAAAACTTATATAATATTTTCCATATAAATATATAAATTTATTTTATTATTTTTATGTGAAATAGTCGTGCATGGCACGACAGGTTAAGCTAGTCATTTTATAATTATGGAGAGAATTGGGTGGGGGGGACTAATTTGGTGACAATATAGGGGAATGGGGCTCAAGGTGGAATTAATTGGAGAATGGGGCTCGGATGGTGACAGGGTGGGCATTCAAACCCCCCACTCCTCTCCTCCTTTCTCTCTCCTCCCATTATTTCCCACCTCTCTCTCTCTCTCCCTCTCCCTCTCTCTCTCTCCCTCTCCATATTTCCCATCTCTCTCTCTCCCTAATTGCTCTTCCACCCTCTCTTCTCCTCACTTCCTATTTCCTCTCCCCCTCCCTCGAGGTGGCCGACGAGGCCGACGGGCGGATGAAGAGACCGACGGGGCGGCCGACAAGGGCGACGGGCCGGCCGAAGAGGGCGACGGGGTTGACGGGGCGGCCGAAGAAGGCGACGGTGCGGCCGATGAGGGCGACGGTGCGGCCGACGAGGGCGACGGGGGCGGCCGACGAGGGCGACGGGGCGGCCGACGAGGTGGCGGACAAGGTATTTTTCTCTTTAAAAGCTCTAAATCTAGGTTTTTTTAGATTTTCTAGATCTAGGGTTTTTGAAAGTTCTAGATCTAGAATTAGATCTAGATCTACGTTTTGTTTCGTTGATGTTTTTAGATTTGGATATAGATCTAGAATTTTTTTATAGATCTAGATCTAGATCTAAAAACGGTGACAAGTTTCTAGATCTAGATCTAAAAAACGGTGACAAGTTTCTAGATCTAGATCTAAAAAACGGTGACAAGTTTCTAGATCTAGATCTAAAAACGGTGACAGAAACCCTAGAGTTTAGATCTAGGGTTTTCTGGTTTTGTCACCAAGTTTTGCGGTGAC
>OZ002736.1:5070218-5117971 GCA_963924305.1 Polygonum maritimum
ATCTGCACTTGATATAGGGGTTTCTGGTTGTCACCAAGTTTGTGTGTGACTAGGGTTTTCTGTATGCGGTGACAAACCAGAAACCCCTCTTTTGCGGTGACAAGATCTGCACTTGATATAGGGGTTTCTGGTTGTCACCAAGTTTGTGTGTGATCTAGGGTTTTCTGTACGCGGTGACATGTTGAATGCAATTCAGTTTTTATGCGGTGACATGTTGAACGCATATAGGTTCTCTGTTTGGTTTAACATTGTGTGCTGGTGACAGCTTTGATTGCTAGGTGATGATAAGTTTTTATATATTACTTTTAATTATAGCCTATTAGCTCAAATGGTAGAGCAACGTGCCTAGCGTACGATAATGTGGGTTCGAATCCCACATAGGCTTACTAATTATTTTTGATGACAAGTTTAAGTGCAATTTGGGGGTGGTTCTAGGTAAGGTGACAAGTTTTTGTACGTTGTAAACGCGATATTAGTTTGAGAGGTGACAAGTTGTAAACGCGATGACAAGGTTTTGTATGGGGGGGTTTGTACATGGTGACAAGGTTTTGTATGGGGGAGGGGACTTTTCTGTACGCGGTGACAAGGTTTTGTTTGGTGGTGACAGGTTTGGGTGTCATGACGCCATGTTCTGGGATGTTTTTGTAGTTGTCACCAAAAAAGTCCATTTACCTCATTATTTCCCCGCGCCGTCCATTCTCCACATTGTTGTCACCATCCGAGCCCCATTACCCAAAATCCTCATAATTATGGGATGAAATTGGGGTCATAGACTAATTGGGAGAATTATTATACAATTAATCTATAAGGAAAAAAAATTAGCGAACTAGTCTTTTTTCCAATTTTGCCCTTTTCTTTTTTTAAAATTTACAAGATGACATCATCAATGGCAAATGATGATGTCATCACTCCCTTCCACCACCGACCGTTGACAGGCGTTGACCGAGCACCACCCATCTTGTCATCACTCAATTTATTGTCAAATCTTGTCATCACTCGATAATCTTGTAATTACTCATCTTCCAATTTGTCAAGACTTAATTGTCGTCAAAACTTGTCATCGCTAAACCTATCATTACTTAAATTTGCATCTAACGTTGTCAACACCTATCATATCATCAGTTAAATCAACTTGATATCAGTTAAATTATCACAATAACTTGTCATCACCCTAACTTTTCATCACATATACAACTTGTCATTAGAATTTATTAGTATGCCTATGTGGGATTTGAACCCACATTATTGTTCATTAAGCACGTTGCTCTACCGGCCATTTGAGCTAATAGGCCATAATTATAATTAATATATTGACAAATTTAACAATACAAAATCAAACATGTCATCGCATTTAAAACTTGTCATCACCCAAAATCGTAAAACCAACTTGTTATCACCCAAACTCGTAAAACGAACTTGTCATCACCCAAACCCGTAAAACAAACTTGTCATCACCCAAACCCGTAAAATGAACTTGTATTCACCCAAACTCGTAAAACAAACTTGTCAACACCCAAACTCGTAAAACGAACTTGTCATCACCAAAACCCATAAAAACAACTTGTCATCATCAAAACCCAAAAAAAACTCACAAACCTATCATCACCCATCACCAAAACCCATAAAAACAACTTGTCATCACCAAAACCCAAAAAAACCCACAAACCTGTCATCACCCATCACCAAAACCCATAAAAAAACTTGTCATCACCAAAACCAAAAAAAACCCACAAACCTGTCATCACCCTCACCAAAACCCATAAAAACAACTTGTCATCACCAAAACCCACAAACCTGTTATCACCCATCACCAAAACCTATAAACAAAAACTTGTCATCACCAAAACCCGTAAACCCAACATATTATCACCAAAACCCATAGAAACAACTTGTCATCACCAAAACCTATATATAAAATCAACTTCATCACCAAAACCCATTAAACAAAGCAACTTAAGTGTATTGAAGAGGCAAAAACTAAAAAAGCAAAAAAAAAAAGTGTTGGATCATAAGTCAGTAGAATGGGCGTCCTTAACTGAGTTAAGGGCGTCCTTTAGTGTAGCGGAAATAAAGACTTAAGCAGGAATATGAATAAGGTAAAGGACTCAGGGATTTATAGAGGAACCCTACTAGACCAACTAGTCTTATGGGTAAACCTCTACCTCCGTGGAGGATTTTCGAATAGCCGTCCTTATCTTATTTAGAGAGAGTCCTTATAGAGTACAGGCGATCAGTTACAATTCTCTGAGGTAAGTGTGCGTCCTTACTCTCACTAGTAACTTCTCCTTTCAGCCTAACAAGTAAACTAACTCTCTTAGCTATAAGGTAGCTAAACACTCACGTCTCTCACAATACGTCGTGAGAGACAAACTAACTTTCTAACTCTTTGTGATTTGTTTTGGATTTGATGTGGTTGGACTTTTTCTTCTCTCGATTCAAGCTCACTTGATCTTCTTGATCTTCGTTCTTGAACTCGAATGCTTTAGGAGTGAGATCGAGAGAAAACATTCAAAGTCCACATCGCTATGCATAACCCTTGGGCGGTATTTATAGCGGTAGTGGCTTTTGTCCTGTAGCATCCTCTGAGTCTTCTGCAGGATCTGTCGTCTTCCTTCAACGGTGCGATTTGCATCTTGAGGAAGTCAACTCTGTCACCGCTTGGGAAGCCTCCGCGTGGTCAGGGGACCATCTTTTGGAAAGCGACGTCTTTGGAAGTATTTGCACGTGCCTAGACATAGGAAGCTTCCTTCTGAGGACTACGGCCGATTATGATGTAATTATGTTGGGGCGGCCTTGGTTTGAATTTGAACTTCTGCAGAGTTTAGGCGCGCGTCCCTTCTCGATGAGGACGCCGTCCTATCTCGCAGGGACTCCATTCTTTTGTTCAACTTTGGATATTCTAATGGAGTGCATCCCTATTGTTTAGGTACTCTCGTTTACTTGTTGTCCTTTTCACTCATGGACGTCCCTAGGACTTACCTGAGATAAGCACTTGGACAAACATTAAATACCATTGAGTTTGTCATTATCAAAACTAGAGACTTTCATTATTGTTTAGATATTAATGACTAACGTCCTTAATATCGTCCCAACAAAAAGAATATATGTACGAAACAAATAAGATATAGCAAATAAGGCCGTACAATTAAAAATGTAAACAAATAAGAGTTTAAGATCCCTGGTCATTTATTGTTTTAGAACTCGTTGTTTTTGTTCTATAGAAATGAAAAGTAAGGTAAACAACAAACGGCAAAAGCATAAAGCAACTCATGTGGTATTACCAGGGTTGTACGCAACCTAATTAAAGGCCTGATGCCTACAAACACTAAGGGCATATGCAATGGTAGAATCCTAACCGATTCCTAAGGGTGCTTAAAGGGTTCTTGTATAATTTTTGGGAGGAAAAAAAAGAAAAATTGTTAAGCACCCTTCTATCTAGTGTTTGTACAAGCACCATCTAAGAAACTCCACCATAAAGTTCAACCACTAATATTTTACCATATCTCATGCAACTAATCCATTATATATCTATATATATATAATTTTGGTATAGAAAATTAAAGGTAGAAAATATATTGATGGGTGCTTATATGTACCCTTACAATTGCTCTATTAGAATAGAAAAAATAAATGACTGCTTATATGATCTTGAAAGAAAGAAAAATATTATAATAATAATAATAAGAACTCTAAATAAGCACCTACCATTGCACATAACCTAAAAGCACCATCGAATTTTGTTTTTTTCGATCAAGTTTGTGACTACATCATATTTTTGAAAATTTGGACCTAGAATTCCAGATGCAAATAAAGAACAGATTGCCTCAAAACTTATTTTTTTCGATCCAGCCGTGGAGGGAGGCCACATGGAGAGGCGTCTGATTGTCATAATCCCTAGCGGTAACGAGGGGGGATCCTCCTCAAGGAGCCTCCGAACGGCGCCGGCATCGTTCTGATGGGCGTGCCAAAGAATCGCCGACGTGTTGCTCACTCTCGCCTTCTCCTTCTGGTTGTCGCCTTCTCCTTCTGCTTGCTCACTCGACGCCAGATCTAGATCCATACCGTGTTTGTAGGTGAAGGCGGAGGGGACAACCGTTATGAGCATGTGGAGTACTCGACATTGGCTAAGATTGAAGGGTCGTCGGAGAAGAAGACGACGATGGCGACAACGGTTAAGATCTTGTCTCTTTCGGCCCTGATCTCGTCGCTTCCGACCTCGATCTTGTCGCTTCTGGCCAGATCTCATCGCTATCGGCCCCGTTCTCATCGCTTCTGGTCAGATCTCGAATTTCTCCGGTGGCGGCGCTCTGGAAAGAGCTTGACCAGATCTGGAAACCCTAGATCTGGAAGAAGAGAGGAAGGAGAGAATTCAAGAAAGAGAAAATAGAAAGGGAAGGAGAGAGAATAAAATGGAAAATGAGGTTTTATGTTATGTAAAGTGACTATTTAATGAAATATTTTTAAGAGCAGACTATCTGCCAAATTAATGGCACAAAACAGAACCTCACACCCCTTCCCTCTAATTATGGCTCACATTATAAATACATAACTACTATTTGTAATACACTAAAACGCCTAATAAAACTCCAATTTTATGTAATTTACAAATAGGTCCTCTCACTCAAAACCCATCTTCTCTGTCTCTTCCCTCCTGCGTTCAACTTCAACCATCTCCCCCTCCTGCGTTCAACCATCTCGCCGCTGCTGCCATGCCAATCGTCCTTCCACAATCCACCTTCCTTGGCCGACTTCCGCGGCGTCCTATCGGAAAGCAAACGTATAGTCAACGCTCGCCACTTCCTAGCCATCTCCGTCCTCTTCCTCCTCCCTCTCTCCTTCTCCATCTCCGTCTTCCCCACCCTCCTCCGCTCCTTCTCCTCCTCCTCCTCCGGCGACCGGAGTTTCCCCGTCTACAACCTCCTCCGCCACTCCTCCTCCTCCTTCCACCGCTACAACCACTTCCTCCACATCGGAATCCCCCTCGAAACTCTAGCCTGCGTACTCGTCTTCTCCGTCTCCGCTCTCATCCTCTTCATCTCCGCTGCCGGAACCATCTCCCTCTCCTGCGGAAGTTTGCCGAGAGAGAAGCCATCCATGGCAGTCACGGACGGGACAACCTAGGGTTAGGAAGGACAATGGGCAAAATCCAAAAAAAAAATTTTTGAGCAAAAATCTAAATTTTAGAACAACAGGGGGTAAAATGTAATACTCTTTAAGGTATTTATTAATAAATTAGTAAAATTTTGTATTAGATTAGCATGTTTACTGTGTTAGGAATAGCATGCCCCTATAAATATTGTTCAAACATACTAACGTCAATTGACTCAATTCTATTTAGTGTGATCAATATATATTCTAACGTCAATTCTATTTAGTTGGACCATAAATGGATATCAACGTTTTTGTTATAAAATTCTAATGTTTTGTTAAGAAGGTTAATTATAATCAGAACTAGATTTGGATCATCATTAAACAAGAAAATTATTATAATTTTAAATATATATTATAGTTTAATATTATATGAACCAAAATATCATAAATTTAGTACCCAAAATGGTACCAAATCATAACACATAAACCCTAAAAATATTGGACAAATTTTGTGCGTGTTTAGTGGTATTAATAATATACCTCCTATTCTTTTACTTGTACTTTTGCACGCTGTCAAATAGGATACCAATCAACAATCTAAGTTTTATTAATTAACTTAAATATTATTAATTTTAGAAAACATATATGGGTGCTACATATCAAACAATTATATGTAGAGCTATTAAAACCTAACTCGACCCGAATCGACCGAAAATTTTGGGGTTGAAACCCGACTCAAATAGTAGTGAACAAAGAAAAAAAAGCGAACCCGATTAATTCGATCCCGATTGCGTTGAAACCCGAAACTGACCCGATTTTTTTTATATATGTAGAATAAATATATTTTCTTTTAAATATATATTATAATATATTTTATTATAAAACCTATTGTAAATAAAATATTTTTATAATATGCTTGAAAGATATATAAAATAAACATGAAAACTAATATATCTAATAAGTTCACACCACATATTTGTAAAATTTACTTATAAATATAATATTCAGTATAAATATAATATTTAATAGCCTAGCCAAGGATTCATGAAATTAAACTTTGACGGGTCAAAATTAAATAATGGAAATGCGTCAGGAGGGTCAATCACAAGGGATGTCAATGGTAGCCTTATAGGTGGGGTGGTTAAAAAATATGGTAACGTCTCGGTACTGATGGTTGAGGCCTTGGCCTTGCGGGACGGAATAGAGGAGGCAAAACGGAGCAAAATCCGCAATCTGGAAATAGAAGGTGATAATGTGACAATTATAAAAGCTGTGAAGGGGAAAAATAATTGTCCATGGGAAGTTGAAAGAATTATTGCAGACATTCTCGTGTCCCTTAAGGGGTTCGATTCAGTTCGCATCTCTCATGAGAACAGGCAGTGTAACTCTGTGGCAGATAAAATTGCGAGTTTGGGCCACAGTCTCTCATGGGAAGTAATCCGGAACTACCATGAGCTTCTAGCTCTCATCCGTCTGGATACTCTAAGAAACCCTACTTGAGACGGGATCCTAATTTTCATCGAGTAAGAAAAAAACAAACAAACAAGCATTCAAGATCATATGGCTGGTTTGCGACCTATAAACTAGCTCTTTGCGAACTATCAAAGCTGGAAATTCTTCTTTCTCTTATGACCACCTTTTGTATAATGATGTCAAGTCTATTGGCTCATCTTTTGAATTTTTTGATTGTGTTCATGTGGATCGTAAGGGCAATGCTGTTGCTCATTTTCTAGCTAGGATTGTTCCCCTTAATGGGGTTTCTCAGGTCTTTGTTGAGGATCTTCCTCTTGGTTGTAATGCTCTTGTAAATTTGGATCTTTGTTAATATATTGCAGTCTTTGTTTCAAAAAGAAAAAAACTAGCTCTTTGTGAACAAGTTTATTTGTCGTAGTTCTAAGAGTTATACTCTGATCAACTTTTATGTGCCGTTTTGATCAAGTTTAATCCCATTATAGGTTCATGTGATTAAGGATTAAGGGAATATATAAATCAGTCGGATAATACGATTGCTTCATGTTGATTATCTAGCATTGATAAGTACGTGATTGCTAACTTGCAATTGACATTCTACCAAAAAAAAAACTTGCAATTGACAAGATCCATGTTCAAACTTGCCATTTTTTACTACTAATTGACGTTAATTAATTTCCACTAGAAAGCATACAAAAGGAAATTAATCAAACTAGGGTTATCAAGTGGCAACTTACTACAAAAATGATACGTTAAGATCGTACTCCTTTACTCCTTCCCTGTGGATCGATTATAGTAACCGACACCGAGTCCAGCAAAAGTTTGACTAGCCGTTTGATTAACCATCCATCACCAACTCATTTACAAACTAGCTAACATTCCAACAAAACGTCAGATATGCAATTGACAAAAAGTTGTACGCACGTTTTAAAAAACATACACATTATAAAAAAGAAACCAGTGCTCTTAAAATTCCTTCTAAACCCCGTCTAGACACTAGATGCTAGATGGTCACCAAAAAGACAGTGTCTAAATATTCGTCTGAACCGCCTAGACAACCATATAAGTTGGAAAACTTTTTTGGCAACCCAATCGAGTGATCACCCTTGATCGCAAATTCGCAATCAAGCTAGTTAGCAAACTTAATTACCTTTTGGAAGGAGGGTCCACCATCAGCTATCAATCAACATCCTATTTTATAGATGAAAAGCTTGTGATCTAACGAGCTTATTTTCCAAGGACATCACCTTCTTATAAGTAGGTCAGAATCCACTCTTCTAACCCAAAAACTTAGATTTAATCAAACGGCACGACCATGGATGCTCCAAAAGTTGATAACAAACTCAACGTGGTCTTCTTTCCCTTCATGGCACATGGACACATGATCCCACTCCTCGACGTCGCCCGCCTCACCGCATCGCGCGGCGTGAAGGCCACATTCGTCGTCACGGCCGCCAACGCCCCCACAATCTCCAAAACCGACAACGTGGAGCTCGAGGTGATCCCGTTCCCGTCCGAGGAGGTGGGTCTACCGGCAGGGATCGAGAACCTCAGCAGCGTAACGGGACCCGACCACCTGACCAAGTTCACGGCGGCCATCAAGCTGATGACCGAGGGCCCGCTAGCGGAGCTGGTGCTAAGGAGGCGGCCAAGCTGCCTAGTGTCTGATATGTTCCTGCCGTGGGCGGCGGACGTGGCTGCCACGGCCGGGATCCCATGGACGGTGTTCAATGCGGTCAGGTACTTCGCGCACACGGTGTCCGAAGTGGTGCGCAGCTAGGGATCGGCCTCAGTGGGCGGTCGAGTCGGACGACGAGGAGTTCGTGGTTCCGGGGTTGCCCGGAGGGGAAGTGAGGCTGACGAGGAGGAGGCTTTCGCCGGCGTGGACGACCAAGGAGGAGGATGAGGAGCTGAGGGCGTTCAGGGAGGCGGCGGAGGCGGCGTTTGAGGCCGCGGCCGAGAGTGTTGGGTTCTAGGGATGCAAACGCAGCGGAAAAAACAATAACTTTGATTCCAAACCCTAGCCTAGGATCCATATGATAACGTAGAACATGTAATAGGTTAGATAATTACCTCGATCGTAGAAACCGAATTGTAAGTTCAAACCTTTCGTTATGATCACCAAAGAGCCCCAAGTGTTGCTCCTCTAGCGGTATCCACGCACACTCTAGCGGTATCCACGCACACGAACGGGACGAAATTCTGTACGAAAATTACTTGCTAGAGTACCAATCGATACGTGATTAACTAGAGAGCCTTTGTAAATTGGAGACGGGACTAATCTGCCGACATACACTAACTAGGTTCTCATGTGTACGTATATTGCAAAACCCATATGATATATATAGGCAATTTTCCATCTTGTACGTATGAACTATTAGTTAAGTAGATAAAGAAATCTTTACTGATATATTATTATCTTGTCAATCAGTTAAAGATCTTATCTTATCCACTTACCATAAAAGATAAACTTCTATCTATTATCTTTTATTGATCTAATTTTCTAAAATCATAATTAATCAAATATCCTTATGATTAATTATAAATATCTAAGAAAATAATTTTATCTCCAAATTTATTCCATGGGCCTAATTAAGACTAAGACCCATCAAACCCGACCCGGTAAAAACTAGACCCGATTGCTTGGTTATTGTGCATAACTATCAGAGAGGAGTTCAGGGGTCGTCTTTAACTCCTTCTATGAGCTTGAGTCTGATTACGCCGACTATTATCGGAAGCTGAGCGGCAGGAGGTGTTGGAGCCTTGGCCCTGTTTCCATGTGGTCTAGGTTAGTAGACCGATCGGTCAATTTTCGTGATCAAGGTTTGCTTGGTTTGCTTGGTATGCATGATTCGATTAAGTCCTTGTTTCACTTATAGTTAAAAGAATTTCGGGCAAGATTTGCGCACTCCGTTTTTTCATTTTCGCACACCGACTTGTGCGGATCGCGGATCCGCACAAGATTTTTTAAAAAAATCGGGTTTTTCTTGTGCACAAGGTGTCCCCATAAAACCCGGTTTTTTGATAAACCGGTGTGCTCTTGTGCGGATCTAGTATCCGCACAAGATGTCCGCACAAAATATAAGAAACGGTCTACCATCTCTTTTAGGATTTAAACGAAAAGGAAAAAAATAAAAAAAATATCTTGTGCGGGTTTCCAATCCGCACAAGAGCTTCCTAATTAGGGTTTAGGGGCTTTAGCGGCATAGTGTCGTACCCTTATTCTTATGTGCGGATCCAAGATGAGCACAAAACCCTATGTGCTCATCCTGGATCCGCACATAGGGTTTAGGGTTGGACCTAAAACCCTATGTGCTCATCCTGGATCTGCACATAGGAATAAGGGTACAGTTTAGGGTTTATACATTTTCTTTTGAAAAACATTTAATAAAGACCGATCAATGACTTGTCCTACATCGCACATGCAATTTTCGTACGTTACATATATAACTATAGAGTAACTCTTCGAGAAACATATCAAGTATGTTAATCTTTATCTTTATGAGTTGGACTCGAGCTTAAGTGAGGTTTGAATCTATAAGAGTTGGACTCGAGAAACATATCACGTATAACAAGATGATACATAGACATAAACTTTTGATATAGATATAGTATTGTAAATCATGAAATTCGTCAATGCACATGGTTGAACATTACGATGATGGATTCGATTGTTTGGATCATGAAGCCGCACACGAACGACTCTGCAAACCAAATCAAACTCCGCATAAGAACGACTCCGCACAATAACGAACATAGTGTTAGGGTTTAGGGTACGCACAATAACGAACCTTATGTGCTCATCCTGGATCCACACATAGGGTTTAGGGTTGGACCTAAAACCCTATGTGCTCATCCTGGATCCGCACAAGACAAACCAAACCAAAGTCCGCACAAGAACGAATTCGATACCACTTGTGTGGAACCCTAGCTTTGTGCGGATCCTTGTGCCGCACAAGTGCTAGTTTATCGCGTGTCCACGTGTGGGCCCACTATGTTTGTTGGGCGGTATTGAAAAGTCAACTTGTGCGGGTTAAAGATGCGCACAAATGAGCCGGTTTTTTTACAAACCGCTCATCCATACCTGTGCGGCTTCTCCGTGCGCACATGGTTCATGATAAACCCGGTTTAACTTGTGCGGATTTTGGATCCGCACAAGTTGGTGTGCGAAAATGAAAAAACGGAGTGTGCAACGGAACGGCCAAGAATTTTTTGGTTGAAAAGTAATGTTTTGGGATAAAAATTTTGTATTGAAAAACATGAATATAGAGATATGATAAGGATATTCATAAAAGGTAAAATAATTTTTTTGAAGGAAAAAATTGTTTATAACGAAGGTGAAACAAGGACTTAGTTGTATTGTTTGTTTAGCTAATCTTGGGACCAGAAACTTATGTACTTTTTTGTTATATATTAAGAGTATAATTGTTGAACAATCAAGAGAAAAAGATAAGAAGTCGTATTTCATCATAGTAGAGGTAAATGCAACTAATTATTAAGGTTTATTTCATCAAATTTTAGGAACAAGGAGGATAAGGTAACGAGGGGTAAGCAAGCAAGCGTAGACGTGCATGATTGCGTGAGCTGGCTCGATTCGAAGCCCCCAAACTCGGTCATCTATGTCAGCTTCGGATCCAGAACTCACATGTCGTCCGCCCAGCTAAGGGAGATCGCCATGGCCTTGGAGGCCTCGGACCAACATTTTGTGTGGGTCATAAGAAAACCGAACACCGATGACGACGAGGAGGAGTGGATGCCAAGCGGGTTCGAGGCCAGGAACGAGGGGAGAGGACTCGTCATAAGAGGATGGGCCCCGCAGGTCATGATCTTAGACCATGTGGCCACGGGCGGATTTCTGACACACTGCGGATGGAACTCGACACTGGAAGGGGTGTCGGCGGGTGTGCCAATGGTGACATGGCCGATGTTTGCCGAGCAATTCCTGAACGAGAAGCTGATAACCGAGGTTTTGAGGGTCGGGGTTTCGGTTGGGGCGGACCACAACTACGATTGGATGGTCCCGGAAGCGAGGGTCCGGAGGAAGCAGATAGAGGCGGCGGTGCGGAGGGTGATGGTGGGAAAAGAGGGGGAGGAGATGAGGAAGTGTGCGGCCAAGTTGAAGGAGTTAGCTTGGAAGGCTGTTGGACAAGGAGGCTCATCCTATAATGATTTGAGTGAGTTGTTGAAGGAACTATAAGTTGTTTGCAAACTCTTAGTGAAATGTAATAGTTGCCACTTATTCTTGTAATAGTGATTGAATGTAAGGTAATGGGCCGTGGTTGATCATAATAAAATAAGCCCGTTAAGGCACGTGACTCGTTGGTCCTTGTAGAAACACTTCTCCGTAATAGTAACTAGCTCTAATAAATTTGTTAGACATATTATAAGAAAATATTATATCTACAAAGTTTATTTAAATAAAGAATTAATTAAATTAATTTATAGAATACTACAAAGATATTAATGTGTATGATTTAAAGTCTAAACTGTCAAAATAAATATATAATATTTCAATTAATAAATTTTATGAGATAAAGTAAAATCTTTTAAATCATTTGAAATTTACATATCTTAATTTGAAAGGTCATGTTTAATTTAAGCAAGACATAGATTCTTAGATAGAAAATTCTATACATATAAATATAGTATAGATTATTTGTTTGAAAAATCTGAATTATATTTCAAAATATTATTTGTTAAAAAATAATTTCAGGGCTATATATCATAAATTACTTTTCAATTTTATCTTGATTTTTTTATTAAGTGGAAAAATCATGTTTTATTAAATTATATAGAAAATCTTATACATATAGATATAGTTTGGATTTGTTTTTAACAAAAAAAAAAACCACAATATATTTAATATTATAAAAAATCCAATTTATATTTCAAACATATATTATATTTGTTAAAAAATAATTTTAAAATTATATTTTAGAAATTACTTAATGATTTCTGCAAATGATCGTCCCTTTTTACAAATAACATGATTGTACATTTTTTTTTTGGTCAAAACATGATTGTACATTTTCATTTACCATGAATGTGCATTTGCATTTAACACGGCCATACATGCCTATATGTAATTGTATATAATGTTTAAATGTATAATTGGTGAAAATGTACATCCTGACTTTAATCTTGTCATACACCTTCATTATAGATGAAAATGCACGGTCAAATTTGACTTGGTTTTCGATTTGGTCATTCAATTTACTATACGACTTCAAGTTTGGATTTTGTTTATCCAGTAAATAGCAATAACCAATCCGTAAAACAAATATTTGTAGTTCAAAATCAATGCAGTTAAACCCAATCCAAAGAGCTCATTCAATTTGCTTACTTTCAACCCACAACTCATACGAATCCTTACCCCAAGCAACTCTCTTTTGCATGATTTTAATTTTAACACGATGAAAGCCATTGCACATTCATTTTAAATTTCAAATTAACCAAGTGCAAAACGTATTTCTTAAGGAAACATAATCAAACCATTCATTATTTAACACCCAAATTAGTAAATGCACCAATCACAAGCAGAAGAGAGAACGATAGACCACATCAATTTGCAACACTTCTTTACATATATGTATATATAACACAAAACTTCCTCCCTAAAAAACATTCAGTATATATAGAGCCTATCCTCAAGGCATAAGGCAGCACACGCCCTACAAAAATGCCAAGTTATTCCTTGGGTCCTCCCAATTAGGAGATCCTCAAAACAAAACTTTCCTTCATATAAAGTCTCACTAATTCGTTCAAAAAACAGTCAGATGTACCCAAAAATCGACATTAGTGTAGATTTTCTTACCTGTTAACTCATAATAATAGCCATCCTTCTTCCCCCCTCTACTCTTTCCATCCCTTGATTAGGTCACGACGGTGCTCGCAAACTCAGTTGACAGCTTGTCCACATTTGCAGCCGAACAGTCAATCTCTAGACTAGTAGTCACTACAGCATTGTCAACACTTGCATCAAACGTGTCGCTGTCTGATGAAGAAGATACATCGGCCTTAGAATCACTTTCTGATGGTGACCCATTGTCGTCCCCGGTTTTTGGATCCGTTTTTTCTTCGCTGAGCGAGTTCTGATTCACTTTAGAATCACTTTCTGCTTCAACAGGGCACTTGCGCTTCCTCACCATGTTTCCCTGTTAGATGGTAATTCAATTCAGGTTGTAGTAAAAATCATTAAAAAAATAATAAAACAAAATTGCATGAGCCAATGCAGATCGGTAAACCGGTTTCTACCTCTACTTCCACAGATATAGACTGCTGAAGAGCATCCAATATGAACCGAGTATCTGTACACATCCTCTTAACCTGTAACCAAAGTATGAAAGAATTCACGGGTTGCTCAATGTAAACATGGAACTATTTACTTCAGGATAAAACAGTTTAAGCCAAAGACAAGTTATGAATAATGACAGACCAAGCTAAAAGGAACTGAAAAACCGTTAAAAAAAAACAGGGAAGAACATTACCCTTTTAAAATCAGCAATAAGTGAGATTGGAACCCAACCATTGTCATCCATTTGTGAATTCAAGTAATGATCAGTCAACAGATTCTCGTCACTGCCAAACACATAATCAAGGGGGTACATATTATTTACTTGTTGAAATAATTAATGAAAACTCAGGTCACGACGGGCGCACCCCCTTTTCGGGCGCACCCCCTTTGCGTAAGCCAGGGGTGCTCCCATCCTGACCCCCCAGATTCCCAGGAAGAGGAATTCCACTGGGTTATAAAGTAAAGTAAAGTAAAGTTTAATTAAATCAACCAATGAATTTCAATTGCATGACAAAATACAAGCAAACATCAAACATCACCCTCACACAAACTGAATCAGGGTAGACCATGCAATGCTATGTATATGTATACTAATGCATGTCTAGTCTTCACATTAACAGCATGTGAGGTCCCCTTGTATAGCTTCCACACCGAATTTACAAATTATACAAGAGAGAACATAGTTCTAAGACTAGAAGTTCATGTACACCATATGATTAAAATTGCAGATCTAATCTTAAGACACAAAACAGTACTGCAGTTCAAATCGATATGTTTCAGCTGTTTATTCCAGAAAAAATCGTTAAACCATTAGCAAAAACAGCTTCTGTATATATAAATACCTGAAATAGTACTCAATCTGCTTGACTATTCTCTCCCTCAAATCCAGTAAATCTGGTGGTAGACCACATGCTGAAGGATTAACCGGCCATGGTGCAAACCCGGGATATAAAGGTGCCTGAATCCAACCAGGAGGTGGCATAGGATGATAGTGCATATGTACAGGACCTAAATTAAGAAAGAGTAAGATAATGAGAAAAAAACTGATCATTATTTATAATGCCAAGTGTTAAAACCTTGAGGTTTATTTAGCATGTAGTCACTGACCCATTATTACTTATAAAGCCCTAATAAGAACATTATAAATAATCAGCTTTGTGCCAAACAAAGCAACACTATAAATAATCAGCTTTGTGCCAAACAAAGCGCTAAAACACAAAATCGAGAAAAAGTAAGATGATGCGAAGAACAGTTCCAAGTGTTATCAAGCAATCCTAGCATATAATATAGTGTGAGAAGGTTCAGACATCCCATTGCCGTAGCCAAAACAAAATAAAAATCCATGTGAAAAGAAAATGAGATATTTTTCAAAAGGAACCAATTATTGAAAGGCAAAGATGATATCTATTGTCTAACAGGAAACTTTACCAATGCGGCATTCTTACACTTAATATACAGATCAGGGTAAATTCCATAAGAGTAATACAGCTGAGACTTGGTCGGAGACCAAAATCTATTACGTAACACAGTATATAATGCAAAAGGAAAGTGTGACCTGCATGAAGCTGCAATTAGGACTATCAATATTAGATTTCCAACTGCCACAATTGGTATAATTTAAGCAACGCCTTTAAGGGGTAGGTATTAGCTGGGAACAGAGACGGTATCACAACATTCCATGTATAGCTTTACTCATAATTTCATCTGCTCGAACAATTGAGCAAATTATTACCTGGGAAAGCAGGACCTCGAACAAATGGGCCTGGCCTAAAAAATGCAGGCCTCATGTGAGCTCCTGGGGCCATATTTTGCTGCATCATGATGCCACCTTTTGGACGTTGCCACCGCCGATACACATTGCCACCAGCCACACCACCTTCGGTGGGACAAGGTTTCGCTCCAACAGAATTTTTGGAAGCATTGATAGCTAGATCCGCCTGCGGTGGAGGTCGGTAAATCGGAGTTCCACCAAAAGCATTCATAGGGATTTGCGATCCTGGTTTGCCCGAACGATTGTCTACACCAGGGTAGGGAGCTATCGGTGCATAGCCATGTGCCTGGCCTGGAATAGGCGGTGGAACTGGAACAGGCCCGCCTTGAGGATAATAGGGGTGGCGTACTACAGGAACAGGGAAAGGCGGCCCGCAACTCGGGTTTCTCTTTGGTCCACCTCTGTGGTAGCGTTGCTGGCCATACTTAGTTGCAGAGTTTCCGCCTCCACCTCCATTCGGTTTCTTATGAACATCTGAAATCTGCTTTGCCTGAAACCATATTTTAAGTAAGTTCATATCTAATCAATCAGGTGCAATTAATCAACAGCAATGTGTTGCATGCTTCGATAAAACCTAGCGCAAAAGAAGAACTAGTTTAAGACTCCGGCACCAAGAATTCAATCATCCAGTAACATAAGCTCAATGACGCCTCCAACGCCTCCAAGGAGGTCATGTATTCACAAAAGTGTTTGCTTTTAATGACAGAAAAAATCAGTTTCCTAAAAGCAAACTTACAGATACTCTATAGTCTAAGTCACTCAATATACAAGCAACAGATCTTAAGAATTCGACATTCATACCAAAAACTAAACATAAAGATTACTTTTTTTATCATCAACCTGGGCCTGGGAAAGAGAAAAAACCTGAGGATCAGAATTGGAAACCTCAGAAGCCTTAGCCAACTGTACATCTGAAAGAGCCGGCCAGGTCTTCTCCCCCATCACCGGAGAATCCGCCGGCTTTTCCATCGGCTTCTTCCACGGCGAATCCAGCCCTAAACCGACATTATGCACAACCTCTTTCCGATCGCTATTGAAACTTCCGTTCTCCACCATTGCCATCGTATCCACAGTTAACGAGAGCGTTTCAAAAATGCCTAAAATTTGCAAAAAATTGCAAAGAAGAATCAAATACAATATCTCGAAACCACCTGAGCCGAATTCGACAAGCAACAGGAAGAGGAATTCGGCTAGCGACGGGAAGGAGGATTTCGAGAGAGGTTTCGGACTATGGGAAAAAAGAGGGTTGGCTGAGAGAAGGGGTTGGAGGGACTAGGGTTTCTTTTGGGACAGTGGCCGTTGCAAACGGACAGGTAAGGGTGGAATTGTGGAAAGTTCCTATATAAAATAGGTATTCGGTTTCGACGTAAAAAATTTATTCCGTATATATGATTTGAAAAATCGGTTTAGACTAAGGCGGTCAAAACTTGACCCGACCCGAGAAACCCGACCGACCCAACCGACATCGAATCCGACCCAACACCCGAAAAAGAGGGGAAAATACGTGAACCCGAACCCGAAATCAACCCGAACCCGAAATCAACCCGAACACGAAATTAACCCGTAACCGATTATATCCGAATTTACTAATCCGATATTACCCAAATCCCCGAAGTAACCCGACCCGAAATCATCCGAAAACCCGAACTTACCCAACCCGATATCAACCGAAAACCCGAACTCTCCTGAATCAATAGCATTTCACCTGAAATAACCCGTAACTTTGAAGTTAATGACAATATTTTCACGAACTATCTCATATATATACTTGTAAAGAAACATAATATCATTTAATAAAATACTTTAGATACATTAAATATATGTTTACACTCAAATAAATACAGTATTTAATTTTAAAAAGTAAAATTAATAATTTTTATTATAATTATATTTTTAAATTTAAGTGCTACATTTATATAAATAGAAATCTTAATAAAATAATAGAAAAAAAAATATTTTAAATTGATTAAATATTACTTCTTCGGGAGAATGCATCTTGAGGCTCTGTGAGATCTCATCAAGTTCCAAGGATGGGGTCTCTTAGTTCAGAAAAGGTACTTCTTGATCGATGTTGTCCGTTCTTGTTATGCTACTTTCAATGTTGCTTCGGGCCAATTCTGTGTGATGGGATCAGCCCGTGTTGGGAACAAATCTGTCGCCATCTCCAGCGATGAAACTGTAGAATGGCTGAATATCCCAATTGGTTGGATCAAGACCTCTCCAACCACTAAAGTCTGGCCAACAGAGAAAGAAGAGATTTTGGAAAGAGTGTTTGGTAGTCTTGATGCTCGTCTTGCCACAACTGAGATGCCCTTCATGGTTCGCATAGCACATCACTATCTGGCAAAAGTGTTTGATCCCTGGCATTATATAAGGAACAATCCCACGATTGCTGATGTCGTGCTCTTGGATCAGTTCCTTCGAAAGGAGAAGATGGATCTCTCAAAGCTGATCCTGCTACACATGAAAAAATGTTTCGGCAAGACACATTCACTACCTTATGCAGGACTTGTCAAGAGAATTCTTCAGGATACGGCCTCTACAATCCTAAAGAAGAAGTTACCTATGGGTTTCCTCTAGCCAAACACAACATTTCGAATGGCTCACCAACCCTGATCCCAATAAGCTCACATTTGCTGGTGAAGTACAGGGCTCAACAAAAGGAAAGGAGATAGCGGCACTGACGAGTGAAGTGCGCTTGATCTGCCAGCTTTTAGAGACTCTTGTAAATCTGATGGTTCAAAGGGAACAACAGAAGCATGCTGAGTTACGTCTTGAGAGTGGTGGTGAATCTCCATCCAAAATTTTGATTGATCCTCAATTCGCTCCCTAGCCCATAATTTCCAATTTCGGGTGCTTGATTTTTTATGTTTTCTTTGTTTCTTACTTTGTTATCTCTGGACCTATCTTTTGTTGCTCCCAGCTGACTATGCAATCCAAACTATTATGCATTGAATGATATAACTCTTAGTTTCTCGGATGTGTTATATGCTTAAGTGTTAAAATGTTTCATTAAGGATCAAATAGAATTATTTAATGATGCCAAAAGGGGAAAGTTTGGAAAATTGTAGAGATACGACTAATTCTAGGTACAGAAGGATCAACCACATGCTAAGGGGGACTTATTCTAACTGGTAAGTAGGTACTACGAAGTTCCTACACAAGGGGAATCCTTGTACATAGTGTTATTTACATTCGTTTTATTTTAAATTTTCCCAAGCTTTTGTCATCATCAAAAAGGGAGAAATTATTGGGATGGTGATTGATCCCAATAATGATCCCAATGTGTTTTGATGATGATTGAACACTTGTGAAGTATTTAATATAGTTTGCTAAGTGTTTCGGGATCATTCAAGGTTATATGAGCAATGAAACAAGAACAGGACCACTCGTTATAACCAACCAAGGGAACAAAGCTATAGTTGAAGTGCTCGTTGATTCCAAATTGTAACATCATGGGATCAACGCAAAGGCCTGATACTATATGGAAAGCTGGATCAATGCGTGGACGACAATGAGGAATCTTTCCTAATTTAGCAAGATGCGTTGATGGGCGATTATGTAGAGAAGATTTGATCTTGTAGTTAACAAGATCTCTTCTACTTAGGATAAATTTTGATACGTGATTGCCAACGTCGATTGACACAATCTCGTTGTAGGAAGCCACAGGACGAAACGTTGCCACAAGATCAATCATTTTTCCTACTGCTTTTGCGTCAATCTTGTTTGCACCTTAAGAGAGAAAGGCTCGCCCTTGGATTGGAATCTCCAACAAGGGTTGAAACCTTAATCGTATGGATGAATGGACGCCTAGAGGATTTTGGTCCTCTCGGCTATGACTCGGCTAAAGTCGTCGTGCCAAAATCAAAAATAACCCTAGACTAATAAACAAGTATAGTAAGCAAGCAAGGGGTCGAACCCAAGAGAATCAAGTATTTCTTACGCAATCAATTCAATCATAGAACATGCAAACAAGGAGGATTTATGAGATTTGTTGTCAATATTCGGAAAGTAGAGTTCATTCAATCAATTCCACCTATATAATCAATCGATCATCAATTCATCCACTTCTTTATATACCTAGGTCAATTTCAATCCTTTTCTCAATTATTCACTAGTCCACGGTCCTAGCAAAACTATGATATGAACAAGGGCGCTTAATTCAAATCATGTAATGAACACAAGGATAATAGGAAATTGAGTCATGCAATCAAACAATGAGTCTCATGCATAAAACAACCATTGAATACTCTTCCCAAATCTAGTCCACGGTCCTAGATAAGAGTTGTTTCGAGAAAGATAGGATTGCACAGACAACAATCAAACCTATTCAAACGATAGATCTAAGTCAATCAAATAAGGTGATCAGGCCGGCTTATAAAATCAAACATAGATCATGGGATGAAGCACAAGAGTATCAATATCAACCTAGGGATAAAGAAGTTACCAGAATCTCACGATGTCATTAAAAGGTTTCTTGATTGAATAAACTCCAAAGGAGGATCAGTTCTTCATAATACACAAGAAAGCTAATGAATTAATTTGATGAATATTGGATGTAAATTGAATACCTAAACATAATACAAGGCCCTATATTTATAGTAGTCTAGAGATATCTCAATCGGACCACTAAAGATATAGAAAACAAAAGAAAAAAGGAAAGAAGACAGAAAAACGCCGTCTCGAATCTGACGCCCTACCGCACCCGCGCTCGCGGTCAATGTCGGGTCAAGGCTTCTTCTACCACGCACGTGTCGGGATATCCGCGCACACGGCCTTTTGGAGATAGAATTATTCGGACTAGCAGACACCGCACCCGCGGCAAGATCACCGCGCCCACGATTCCAGTGTAGTGGCGAACTTCTCTTGAATCTTGACTTAGAAACTCTCATATCTTCAATACTTGTGTCTTTGGTCTTCATATTACAATTAAGCACAAAATACTAACCTTGAACAATAAAGCCCCAAAATACAAGAGTTAACCTATACTAAAGAGAGCATATCAGGCCACTTGCGGTATTAAACACGAGAACACCCAAATTTAGTATGATTCAATTCACGAATTGCAAGAATTTTATTCAAATCAATTTGGAATTCTTCATGCAATTGACGAGAGGGAGAGAAGGGAGTTCGAAAGAGAGTTGTGAGAGAAGGGGCGTGTTCTAGGAGAACACGAGTGCTCTTGAATGTTGTTGATGAGTTCGGCCGAGTATGAAGCAAGAGAGACGAAATTCTTTTGGTTAATCTCCCAGGAAATCAACTTCAATAAGTCAATTTCCAAGGATCAAAACGGAATTTTTATTAAATGATTCAAGGGTTCAAATAGACAAAGCAATGGCCAAAATTCTATCTTTCTAATAATTTACCTAGGATAGAATTTTGCTAAAAGATATGGAATTAATTAAAAGATATGGAAAAGATCTAGCTAAGATAAGGAAATAACAAACTATATCTTTCCTAAGATAAGGCTATGACTTGCATTCCAAGGCAAGGGGCATGCGCAGAAGGGCGGCTTGGAGCCACGTGGAACGCGCGTGGGACACAGCTTGGCACGCGTATGGGACGCGGAGAGAGAGGAGGGGGCCGTGTCCTTTGCATGTGTAGGGCGTGTGCCCCTTCCTTGGGCCGCAAGTAGGGGAGCGTGCCCTAGGGAAGCATGGGCACGCGCGTCCCATGGGCAAGGGGGGCGGGGCATAAAGGCCTACAACTTAGAAAAATATAGAATAATAAAAGCAAATACCCAAAATCCAAAATAATTCTAAGTCTAAAAATTACCAACTAAGATAGGCATGTCCCAAATATTAATTTGGGTCATGAGAGATGAGGGTGGCCCATCGTGGCTCGTGAGACTCAACCATGGCTGGAATGCGCGCCAATAAGGCCTACGTGGCTTTTCTAAGCTTCTTGGCTCGATCTCTTGTAATGGGGCCATCAAAGAGAACTCGGGCTAGGTCCTCGATCTCTTGCGGAGTCATTGGTGCAACGTTTGCATCAAATTTTATCTTGCGTATATCTTGTATCTTTAGATAGAATTTACCTTAATCAATCTTTATCTTATATTAGAAGATAGGATTTTGCCCTAGGCTTTTAGTGTAAATAGAGCTTGATGTATTAGGTTAAAAACTAACCGAGCATAAGAGTATTTGATTGTTGTGTGCGATCTGTGAGAGACACACGAGAGCTTTTGACATAGTTGTGTACTAGGTTAAAAGGTGTGGGTCAACTTGTTCTTGCGAGGTGCTAGAAGGATTCGACGCTGAGGGATCTAGATCTGGCTCTAGGAGTTGTGTACACCTAGGCAAGGTTGTCCAATCGTTTTGGGGGGCCCTGTGCGATTTTTTATAAACTAAATAGTAAAATCAAAATTTTCATATTTTTAAATAACAATTACATTTTTTGTATATTTAAATGTTGATATGTATAAATAAGGCTTTTTTATTATACAATTGAATACTTTTGGTAGTAAAATAATATCATATGTCCTTATCTTATATTATGTTGTAGGTGTTCAAGCAAATATTTAGAATTGCAAAGGAAATAAAAGAATTGAATCTTTTTGAATTTTATTTAAAAAAAATAATTAAATAATAAATTAAAATTTTGAGGATATGCAAAATAGTTAAGGCTTAAAGTTTTAAACTTCTTATTGTAATTACAAATTAATTATATTTTTTTTTTGATAAGGAAAGGAATTAGGGTCGCCACAAGTACTACTTGGACTCGCCTAGAGCATCCACAAGGGATGAGAACTGACTACTAGCCAACTCTAAAGATAATAGGGCAAACCGCCGCCCTGAAGTCTCGAACCCGAGACCTCATGGTACTACCATGAGTGCTCAACAATTACAAATTAATTATGAATATTCTTGTACTTCTTAAAAAAAAAAATTTACTTATGACCATTATATTAACCAAAATCAAGTAAACCTTTAGCAAAAATAACAGTTGATTATCTCTCAAATAAATAAACTAAATAATTACATTACAAGTCTTCATATTTCATTAAAACTAATTAATCTGATAAGAGATCAAAAAAAATTAAGGAAGGTAATCTGTTTTTGAACCCATTAAGGAATGCTAATTAATTGTTTGGGAGGGTGAGACGCATGAGAGTCTTAATTAATCTGGAAAAAATAAAAAAGGAGTGAGTGTGTTTCTCTTGCTTGAATGATGGAAGATGAAGTAGCAATTTGGCGGAAGCGAACTAATGGTGTTCAACCTAAGTACGAACGAAGAGGTTGATGTAACGGTATCCCGGGAGAAGGAGTAACTCGACTTGACTTTAGGGAAATTCAATATTGCATAAACTGAATGACGGATTACAAGAGTATTTATAGAGGGAAATCGCTGCTAGGTCTAATCTAGGGAAAGCTAGCAAATCAAATCTTATCTTATGGAAAGATAGAGATATGATTTGTTACAAAAATCCTAAAATAAAAGATATGAAATAATAATGGAAACAAGCTATCTATCTTTGAGTCAAGTAACTATCAAAAAATAATAACTTGACTTAAAATAAAGAGAAATTTGTACTAAACCACCCGTTAAATAGACGAATTTACAAATAACCACCCGTTATACAAAAATTTGTTTTAAACCACCAAAAACTCTCATTCCGTTAACAAATAGCCACCCACGGGCTTATTCCGTCAAAAATTCCGTTTAATCTTGTGAATTGACCATTTTGCCCTCATAAAAGTGTGAATGTTTGACCCTACCATCTTTCTCTTATGCATCGTCTTCCTCCTCCTCATTAATCTCTGAACTTGTTCATGGGCGACGCCGCTGGAATTTTTTAGGGCAACTCGATCCACAACTCCGGCACATCCTCTTTCTCCTTCCATCCTTGCCTCCCGTCCTCACAACCGCCTCCTCCTCGCCATCATTGCCTCCCCCGACTCCAACCTCCTCGCCGCCTACGACCTCCGCTCCCTCTCCCTACCTCCCTCCAGTCACCTCCTCCTCCGACATCGCCAACGACGTCCCCGTCGACTTCAACGGCAACGCCTACGTCACCAAATCCGGCGGAAACGCGATCTGGAAGGTGGGCTCGGCCGGATCGGCCTCGGTCTTCTCCAGATCCGCGCTCTCTACACTCCGCCTGCGGCCTCAACGCCATCCACCTCTTCCTCGTCATCCTCACATCCGTCCCCGTTGCTCCCCTAGAACGACTTCGCGTCCTCCGCTACTTCGTCTTGACCGGATTTGTTAGCGTGTTCACCGTCAACGCCAAGTCGGACTTGATCTGGATTTAGTGATTGTTTGGATTGTTCTTGTTGGTTGCTTTCTTCTCCTCTCCTCCATTTCTGGCTTCAGTTTCTCCATCTGGGACCGCACAACAAAGTCAATTACTAAGCCTTTCAATTTGATCACCTTTTGTATTGATAAATTTGAGCAATTTGTATTCGGTAATTGTAAGTTGTTCGATTTGAGCAATTTGTATTCGGTAATTGTAAGTTCACCATTGTTCAAGGTTTATTTTGGTGAGATTTTTTTTACACAATTGATCTCTGTTTTCTAGTTGATAACATTCATACATATGAGGGCAAAATGGTCAAGTCACATAATTAAACTGAATTTTTGACGGAATATGCTCATGGGTGGCTAATTGTTAACGGAATTGAAGTTTTGGGTGGTTTAAATCAAATTTTTGTATAACGGGTGGTTATTTGTAAATTCGCCTATTTAACGGGTGGTTTAGTGCAAATTTCTCTAAAATAAAAGAAATCTAATTTAGGATAGGCGGGACGAAGGAACTCGCACCCGAGGCTCGGCCTCATTCGCCAGGGGAGGTCGAGGTCGACCTAGTGGAGGTCGGTGCCGACCTTGCTGGGGTCGTGGTCGAGCTGCCTGAGGTCGGAGATCCAAGCTCAGTTGGGTAGAAACGCTAACCCATCTCGTGACGTCCAAAGAACCATGCGATTGGGAGACTCCGGCCACTAAGGATTGAGTGGCTTGGGTGATACTCTTGGCTCGACTCCTTGTGATAGGACCCTTGGACTTGAGTTGGAGAGCGTCTTCTTATTCTATGGCCGACATGATAGGTAAAGGCGCATCAAAAAGGTAATTAAGGACGGCAAAAATAATTCGTCCTAAGTGGGATTCAAATCAGGGAGTTGTGATAGGGTGAAGAAGCAAAGAACCAATTGTGCTATTCATCTTAATTGTTCACATTTTAGACTGCGTTAATATATATTAACTCATTTAAATTGGGGCCCCAAGAATTTGGAGGCCCTATTCCATCGGGCTACAATCCTGCACCTAGGGATCGAAGTCTGCGTTTATAAATTTAATTCTAAATAATAAGAATTACAAGTTGATTTGGAATTGTGTGTGTTGTCTTTTACTTGTTTGAATTACTTAACCGGTTGTATTCTCACACATTGATTGTACGCACATCCAAGCATGACATATAACGCGCACATTCAATTTTGCTGACAAATAAATTATCATGAGGTTATGGTGTATAGCACATTAGCACGTACGTACGTTTTGATACAGAAAAATAAAACACGTATCTACGTATATTGATTGTATATACTTATGGTGATTGTATATACGTACCGATCATCATTTATAAGGCCAGCAAACTAGGTAATGCAAGTTGAATCAATGTTTATAATGCAAGTTTGGGGCACATTGGAAAAGTGAAAGAGAATACACCCACCATACCTAGTTTGTTGGCCTTATAAATGATGATCGGTCTCGGTTACATACTTACATTGATAGATGGCCTTATAAATTGATTGTACTTTACATCCGGTTCCAAACCATCGTTTTCTCCTCTTTTTTTTAAAAAAAAATATACATAACTTATATCAAATTAAAAAAAAATACAATTCAAACTCTAAATGTTTATACATAATAACTGGAATTAAATTTATACGTCAACAGATATCAAATATACCTGAGTTTAACAAAAAACTTATCCATTTTGGTAATTTGGACTTTTAACCTTTGAAACGAACCTATTGAGCACCTTAACTTGTCAAGGCCTACCTATTAAACACCTCGTCCCTGATTAGAGGGTGTCGTAGTATGCACGCGCTATTACGTGAACATGATTAAGCAAAAAAAGGTCAAATGTTAGATAAGGCCTCCTTGTTTAATTAATTGTCACCTAATTAAACCCGTCACTATATATACTACATTGGCGGACAAATTTCTTTATACACGTAAGCTTACAATATCTGGCTTTTAATGAAAGCACTCACAGATCAAGTGTACATCACACGTGCAATGCCACGTTAGGGATGAGGTGTTTAATTAATAGGTAGACTTTAACAAGTTTTAGTGTTCTATAGGTTCGTTTCAAAAGTCAGGTGTTTAAATGACCAAAATAAATAAGTTCGAGTGTCTGTATATGTTTTCAGCCTTTCTTTTAATCCTACTTACTAGCTATTTGAGGTATATATTTATGTAATATTTCATATTGACGTTGTTTCAAATTTTAATAACGGTTTTTCTATTGTCCTAAGAGCATATGATAAGCATATCAAAAATAGAAACTAAACTCCAAAAAGAAAATAGTGAACCCATCACAAAAAAGATTAAAAATCAAAAAATTCAAAATTTACAAAATCTTTCTATTATAATCCTCTTATAGTGTCCTCGGGACAATAGTTTTAATCGTTAAAGTAGGTACGAACCCTTACCATATACTCCATCCGTCCCATAATGTTTGTCCACTTTCCTTTTCCGTCGTCCCAAAATGTTTGTCCACTTTCCTTTTATATCAATAAATTTTTCCAATGTTACCCCTATTCAATCTCTACATTTACCCTCATTATCCAACTACTCCACCTACTTTATCTCTTTTCAACTTTTATCCCCTATAAATTTCCAAAAACACCCCTATTCAATCATATCTTTTACCCACTTTATTCTACTTTTTCACTTTCCAATACCACTTTACACCTCTCATTAAAAACCGCAAAAACCGTCCTTTTGGACAAACATTATAGGACGGAGGTGAGTAATTATTTGCCCTTGGCGCGTAGGCTCCTAATCGAATAAAATCTCAACACAAGAATTGCGCAGTATTTAACGTCGATACATCACATTATATTATTTTGTCAAAAGTTGGTTATCACCCAATAAGACCTCAAGTTTGAGTACAAGAACCCATCCCGGCCTTCAATTCCTCCGCAATCAACCTATTCCAAAACGAGCTATGGTCGAGATGAGGCAAAGGCTGAAGCCTATAGTCACCAAGCAGCTGGAAAGTGCCGACGTCGGACGAGGAGGAGCGGCGGATGAGGCGGAAGAGCCGTTGAGCCCCGGCTCGAGGTCGTTCCATGAGAAGGACTTCAACGTACACGTACTAGCCATTATGGGCTCCAAAACTAAGCTGGACATTGAAACCTTCAAGGCCAATCTCCCCAACACTCTTCTTAAGCACCCTCGTTTCGCTAGTCTTGTGGTACGTATGTAACTTCGATAACTTTAATATATATATCCTAGTATATATTTTCTGATTTAGTTTGTGAAGTGGTCTGGTAACTCTTGGGTAACTTTAATATATATCTTAGTATATATATCTTAGTATATTTTTTCATTTCTCTAGACTTTCCAGTTTAGTTTGTTAAGTGGTCTGCTAACTAGCTCTTGGGTTATTCTGGACGCATTTCATCTAGGTCTGGTTTGTCCCATTCTGATCCTTAGATTCTGCGTTTGCGGGTTTTCCCTAGGTAAATGTTGTTGTATTTTTTTTGGTTGAGAACATTGCCCATGAGGATTGAACCGCTAACCTTTGGATACGACTCTTGAAGGTTTAATCGGTTGATTAGATGTTCGCAAACTTTGATATTACGTACTCTAGCTTGTCACAGAAGCTAGCTTAGTAATTTGCACTCTATGCATGAAATGGCTTTAGGTAGGGGACGCGAGTAAGGGAGAAGAGCTGCGGTGGGTCCGGCAGGTGAACGTAGACCCACTGGACCACATTGTGGTCCCGGAGGTGGGTCCGGAGGCGGCGGCGGACCCGGACAAGTACCTCGAAGACTACATCTTCGAGCTGAGCAAGACGAGCCTTGACCGGTCCAAGCCACTTTGGGAAGTGCACATCCTCAACCTCGAAACCTCCCACGCCACCGACACCGCCGTTTTCCGGATCCACCACTCTCTCGGAGACGGCACCTCCCTCATTTCCCTGCTACTCGCGTGCACGCGCCAGGCGGCGGACCCCACGGCCGTCCCCACCGTCCCCGCCGCCCGAACTAACAACGGGCTGAGGGCGGCCGAGAGGACCACCTGGTGGCGGAGGATGCTGCTGGCGGTTTGGATGGTGGTGGAGACGGGCTGGAACACGGTTGTCGACGTACTGGCGTTTACCGCCGCGTCGGTTTACTTGAAGGACACGGTAACTCCGTTGAAGGGCGGGCCCGAGTCGGAGCATACTCCAAGAAGGGTGGTTTTCAGAACGGTTAGCTTGGATGATGTCAAGCTCTTGAAAAATGCCATCAATGGTGTAAGTAAACCTAGCTCAAAACATATTTTTTTTGTTAACAAAAGAAAAGGAAAAAAAAGGTGCTCCTACTTAAAGATGCGACTCCCACGCTAGGCGAATTCCACGCCCTCTTGCAAGTACTCTGCCTAAGTACTCAACCCTCACTCAATACAACTCCTCTCACACTCATCTTCTAGGGAACCAAATCCCACGACCTCCTAAAGAACACTCTCAAAGACCGAATCTCACGATCTTCTAAAGGACCATAAACGAATCCCACGTTCAAGGTTCTCGGACCACGCACAAACACCAAATACAAAGGTTTTATCTTGACTCCCTATGTTCTTTAAACTCGCTCTCTTACTTCTTGACGTCCTCAAGAACCCCCTCTCTGAGAACTCTCTTCCTCGTTCCACACAACTCTCTCAGGAACCCGAACTATATTTATACCTAGAGAGATTGCTGCATAATTTACCCTTTTTGCCTTAGGAATGAATTACGCACAATCCTTACAAAATCTTCCCTAAAATACTTCTTAAGACACAATAAAATCTTCCTAATTATCTCCCAATGATCCATGAAGATTTTCGGCATTGTTGCATTCCTTCTTGCCTTAATAAAACCTCCAGAATCCTCTTCCGTATTTTCCTTAAACCTTCCACGCGTTTTGCCTTTTATAGAGTTCTACACGGCTTCGAACTTCTGGGCAGTGAGGTTGGCGAGGAGGTCGGCGACTTCTGATATTATTTTTGTGATGTCGGCGACTCCTATCAAACACACAGTTTCTCGCCAAATTCCTCATGATGACTTCTTGACATTCAGCGACCTTGGTTGACTTCTGGCAAGGTCGTTGACTCTTGTCGACAACCTATTTGGAACCATCAAAACACATACAGATTTTCTAACACATAGACTGCTCATATATGAACGAATGGACGATAAGATTAAACCTTAAAGTGATATATATATATATATAAATAATTAAGTGGTTGATGCCGATTTGAATCTAATTAAGAGCAGACAATCAACGATGCTGCACTCGGAATCACGCAAGCTGGGCTATCAAGGTATCTCAACAGAAAATATGGTAAGTTCATTTTGTTTTTCCTCGTTTAATTAATTGTAAAAATTATTTTTATATATGTAGGACTAGTATTGCTTGTGCGTGTGTGTTTTGGATAAACGCGCATGAGAACCCAAGTTGTCTTGGCACAGTAGTTAAAAATGGGGTTGGGTCACCCAGAGGTCATGAGTTCGAGATTCGAAAATATCGAATTTCCCTCTGTGAGAGGGTCTTTATTAACCCCTGGCAGTACCCGGTTCGGACGTAGATTAGCTCCGGCTAATCGAACCGGGCGAAAGATCAGAAAAAAAAAAAAAAACACGCATGAGAAATATTGGTCATGTAGGTAGAACCGTAGAAGTGCAAGTAAACAACTATAAGGGCACGCACATTTTATTTGGATGGATTCTACATGTGCACACCCTACGTTTGACAATCTACCACAATCTAAAAACTTGCAAAATAACTGATAAAAAAAAAAAAAAACTTGCAAAATAAAATGAACACGAGAGGTTGTAGTCTTGTAGACACGGTTCAACATTCTAGCTACTTAATGAAATAATGTGTATAGCATGCCCAAATACATGTACGTCTAGGATTAAGAGCCATGAGTCATGGCCTAGATAGCCAAGTTGCATCATGGCTCTTAACTTAATTACCCATCATGGCAAATTGATCACCCTTGTGCCATCATGATTCGGGAGTACGTACGTGATGCACATGAACATTTTTTTTTTTTTTTGAATAAAAGGGTAATTTATTACTCAAAATAACGGTTACAAAATTGTTAGCAAAGCTAGCTATTTATAGAATGATCAAGCTCTAATCTCTCCAATTTATTAAGATGCACATGAACATCTTAATCTCAAGCTCACTATATAATTAGCATGTTTTTACCTATAGTACGTCTTGTTTGTTTTTGTTGATCCATAGGTTCAAATAGTTCATAATGCATTGTTACAATTACATCCCTCCTAAAATGTACATTATTCAATTCATATGTAGGTGATGAGAAGAGGAACAATCTCCCGACATATATAAGATTGAGATCCTTGGTAATTATGAACCTAAGACCGACCACCGGAATCCAAGTAAGAATATTAGTTTCCCTGCATTTATCTCTTCATCAATCCATTAATTCGAACGTTTTTATAACAATTTCTAGATCTAATTGACTAATCAGGTTTAGCATATATATGAAACATGTAATCATTTTTGTAGGCATTAGCGGATATGATGGAGAAGAACACCAAAGCAAAATGGGGTAATTGGATAGGTTTTATGCTCCTACCCTTCACCATCGGCTTAAAAGATGACCCATTGGATTACATTCGCGAGGCCAAGGCCACCATTGATCGTAAAAAGCGCTCCCTCGAACCCATTTTCACTTTCACCATCTCCAAAATAGCTCTAAAGTTATTCGGTGTTAAGGTATCTAGATCAACTTCGTCCTTCAACGACCTTAAAGCATTTGTTCCTTAGGCCTATACGAAATTTGAGTTCGACAATTTGATACGAGAAGGTTGATTTTTCACGATTTTCGTAGGCATCGGGTGCAATGTCCCATGGGGTTATGTCTAATACAACAATGGCCTTCTCCAATTTAGTTGGACCCATGGAAGAAGTCGAATTCTATGGCCACCCTCTACAATTTTTAGCTCCTACTTCGTATGGACAACCTCAAGTAAGTATATACGTTCTCAACATAAATCCCTTCGATCTCTTGGGTTAAGTGTTTAGAACAAGTTTTCATTACAATGTATGCTAAGTTGGATGTCATTTTTCTTCAGGCATTGATGATGAATTTTCAGAGTTATGTCGACAAGTTTACAATTGTATTATCCGTCGATGAGGACACCATTCCTGATGCTCGACAATTGTGTGATGATATCGTCGAATCGCTTAGACTTATCAAGGAAGCAGTACTAGCCAAAGGGCTTGCTTAAAAATGTACTCATGATCAGTGTACTGTATGTACGTATAGTCTTCTTTCTCTATTTTCTTTTCCCCTCTTAACCACTCTCTTATTATTATTCTTTTCTGCGGGCAAAAAATACAAATTTATTTGTGGAATGATACGAATTGATCGTACAATGTAACGTTCTTCATTCATTTGTGTTTAGTTAATTTGTTTGGTCTTCAATGGATGATCGTGCTTGTAAAAATGTGATACGCCACCGGTGCAACCGAGCACGTCAAGGGACCGACCCGTTCGTGTGCGTCGTCCTCCTAGGAGGTTTAGGGATTGGTTTTATATTTGATGTAATTTTTTTAGAGTATTATATACTCTCTTCTCGGGTTTTCTTTTCGGTTCTTTCCCGGGACGCCTTTATTGAACCGATAGGGCTAGTATAAATACTTTCTGACTTGTTATCTTGAATAATAAGAAAGAATTATTTCATTTTTTTCGATAAAGAGAAAGAATTATTTCCTTGCCCTAATTCCTTGTCCACGTCTATCTCTCGTCCTTCCTTCCCGGCTTCGGCCGCCTTCACCCTACCTTGGTCTATATAAGTATTAAGAGGAGATTGAATAATGTTTGCCTTTCTAATGATCTCAAGAGGGATATTTATACAAGAGTTGGCTTGGAGCCCAAGCACATATAAGATATACATAAGCATACAAAAGGATAGAAAGATATGAAAAAATATTCACAATATAATTCTATCAATGCACAAAAGGATAGAAAGATAGAAAGATATGAAAAAATAATGGTCTCCTCAACCTTAGTGGGTTGTTCAACAAAAAGTTCCTTATCATGGCCCAGCTGGTTGTGGAGGATGCTGCTGGCGGTTTGGATTGTTGTGGAGATGGGCTGGAACACGGTTCTCGACGTACTGGCGTTTACCGCCGCGACGGTTTACTTGAAGGACACGGTAACTCCGTTGAAGGGTGGGCCCGAGTCGGAGCATACTCCGAGAAGGGTGGTTTTCAGAACGGTTAGCTTGGATGATGTGAAGCTCTTGAAAAATGCCATCAATGGTGTAAGTAAACCTAGCTCAAAACATATATTTTTTTTGTTAACTTAATTTTCCTTTGTTAGCTAGTATTAAAAAAAAAAAAAAAGACTTACCTTTATTTACTTTGCAAGCCTAATGTGGATAATTAATTCGTAGACTGCTCACATATGAACGAATATTAATGCACGATAAGATTAAACCTACTTAATTTGGTCGGAACTATAAGATTAAACCTTAAAGTGATATACTCCCTCCGTCCCTACAAGATCGTCCAAAAGGACGGTTTTTGCGGCCCCTACAAGAAAGGGTAAAGTCTGTGAAAAGTTGGTGGGAAAAAGTGAAAAAGTTTATGGGAATATTGAGTATGGAGAGTACTATATGAGATTAGATAGGGGTAGTTTTATCTTTTTGTAGATAAAAAGTGATAAAGTTTGTGAAAAAGTTGGATAATGGAGTAATATAAGAGATTGCATGGGGGTAATAGTGGAATAAAAGTATGATATAAATGAAAAGATGGTAAAGATGGACAAGTAAAAGGTGACGTCCGAAAAAGAATACTGCACAAACATTTAGGGACGGAAGGAGTATATAATTAAGTGGTCGATGCCGATTTGAATCTAATTAAGAGCAGACAATCAACGATGCTGCGCTTGGAATCACACAAGCTGGGCTATCGAGGTATCTCAACAGAAAATATGGTAAGTTCATTTTGTTTTTCGCGGTTTCCTCGTTTAATTAGTTATAATTATTTTTATACATGTAGGGGTAGTATTGCTTACATGTAACAATTGGTAATAGGAGGAACACTAACCCCATGGGATTTTGGGATCCCAAAACCAATTGGTAATAAGAGGAATAACCCATCTATTTATATGTTAGACTTGGATCTCTTGAATTCTCGATGTGGATTCACAATTGACCCAACAAATCCCCCCTTCACCCTGTGAATCCGTCACAAGCCCGAACCTGATATGTGCCGAACCACCACTTAGCCCAGTGCAACTGATGCCCAATACCGAACCTGACTCTGATACCACTTGTTATAACGAGAGATCGAAACGAGAACAATAAAGCAAGAACGACACACAGATTTACATGGTTCGGTAACTGTGTGTTACCTACGTCCACGGGCAGAGAAACCGTATATTATTATGGGAGACTGAATTCAGATTACAACCCCCGTGCTACCTATCGCAGTGTGTGATTCAGATTCAAGGCACATTAACAGTGCGTGTGTGTGTTTTGCATAAACGCGCATGAGAAATATGTTGGGGTTGCAATTGTGCATCCTATATAGACAGTTGGGAGGAAAACAAGCTCACTTATAAGTACATGATTACTCCTCCTATTGTCAATTAGTTTTGGGATAGAACCCATGGGCTTGTGAGTTGAACCTGTCAATTGGGTCCGTCTCCCTTCTAACAAAATATATTCCTATCTACGTAGGTAGAACCGTAGAAGTACAAGTAAACAAATATAGGGCACGCACATATAATTTGGATGGAGTTTTCGAGTTTTACATTCTAAATGTGCACACCCTACGTTTGACAATCTATACTACAGTCTAATTAAAAACTTGAAAAATAAACTGAACACGAGAGGTTGTTGACACGGTTCAACATTCTACTAAATGAAATACTAGCTAGTTCATAATGCATTGTTACAATTAAATCCCTCCTAAAATGTCCATTATTAAATTCATATATGTAGGTGATGAGAAGAGGAACAATCTCCCGGCATATATAAGATTGAGATCCTTGGTAGTCATGAACCTAAGACCGACCACCGGAATCCAAGTAAGAATAATATTTTCCCTGCATTTATCTCTTCATCAATCCATTCGAACGTTTTTATAACAATGTCTAGATCTAATTGACGAATCAGGTTTAACGTACATATATATGAAACATGTAATCATTTTAACTTGTAGGCATTAGCGGATATGATGGAGAAGAACACCAAAGCAAAATGGGGTAATTGGATAGGTTTTATGCTCCTACCCTTCACCATCGGCTTAAGAGATGACCCGTTGGATTACATTCGCGAAGCCAAGGCCACTGTTGATCGTAAAAAGCGTTCCCTCGAACCCATTTTCACTTTCACCATCTCCAAAATAGCTCTAAAGTTATTCGGTGTTAAGGTATCTACATCTGCTTCGTCCTTCAACGTCCTTAAAGCATTGGTCCTTAGGCCTATACGGAATTTGAGTTCGACAGTTTGATACGAGAAGGTTGATTTTTCGTGATTTTCGTAGGGTGCAATGTCCCATAGGGTCATGTCTAATACAACAATGATCTTCTCCAATTTAGTTGGACCCATGGAAGAAATCGAACTCTATGGCCACCCTCTACAATTTTTAGCTCCTACTTCGTATGGACAACCTCAAGTAAGTATATACGTTCTCAACATAAATCCCTTGGGTTAAGTGATTATTTAGAACAATTAACTTTTCGTTATAGTGTATGCTAAGTTGGAGCTCATTTTTCTTCAGGAATTGATGATGAATTGTCAGAGTTATGTCGACAAGTTTACAATTGTATTATCCGTCGATGAGGACACCATTCCTGATGCTCAACAATTGTGTGACGATATCGTTGAATCGCTTAGACTTATCAAGGAAGCAGTACTAGCCAAAGGGCTGGCTTAGTCAAATGGTCATGATCAGTGTACTTAGACCCGGCAGAGAGTGACCCGGACCCGAAACCCGAACCGAACCGACCTGACCCGAACCCGAAATTTGACCCGAACAACGAAAGATGAACCATCCGAACATGACCCAGACCCGAACCGAACCCGAACTGAACCGAAATGACCCGAATAAAATGTAAACCGAAATGACCCGAACCCGAACCCGAACTGACCCGAACCGAACTGACCCGAACTAAACATGACCCGAAGTAACCCGATCCGAAATGACCCGATCCAAAACGACCCGAACTAATTCTGACCCGAAATGACCCGATCTGAAATGACCCGAAATCATTTATACTAAATCTTAAGAGTAGATATACTATTAAAAATATAATTATAAACTAAAAAAGTAATGATGTAAAATATTATAATGGTGGTGCACAAACAATGTATAGCAAAAGACCGAACAAGTACATCTACACTATTAATAACAACCAAATTGTGTCTTAAACGTTTCACTTATCAAAAACAAGTTTTAATGATTAACAAAACAATAATCATTTCACTGTACTTCTCATGTCTTTGAGAAAATAAACACAACAAACACAAAATGAAAACCCATATCACAGTGGCAGGTTGCCTGCCACTGTGATAGAATATAGGTAGTAAACCCTAAACCCTAAACCCTACCCTAAACCTTAAACCCTAAACCCGAATTCAGCTGCTTAATAATATGTAATATTACTTAATTGTTTCAAGATATATAGCAAAAACCTCCATATCACAGTGGCAGGTTGCCTGCTCTTGTTTTGTGTACTGTATGAATAGTCTTCTTTCTCTATTTTCTTATCCCCTCTTAACCACTCTCTTATTATTAATCTGGGGGCAATAATACAAATTTATGTGTGGAATAATACGATGGAATTGATCGTACAATGTAACGTTCTTCATTCATTTGTGTTTAGTTTGTTTGGTCTTCAATGGATGATCGTGCTTGTAAAACTGTGTGTGACTCCTTTTCTGTTTAAACCAAGAAAGGTGTGCTATTTATCGATAGCTAATGTTCACTAGTTTGATAGTCAATTAGGATAAGTTAACTGAAACTGAAAGCTGAATCCCAAAGAATAACTAGGTGAAAGAATTTGCATAGGAATAATATACTAACGTAGTCACAAAAAAGAACGCGCCTCACGCGCGACAAAAATCTGACAATTTCCAGGGTTTGCCGCGTTGTCTGTTCCGCGCCGCCGGGGGCCGATCCTAGGCCATGGCCAAAGGAAAAGGCTCCGCTAAGAAGAGAAGGGTCAAAAGTGCAGGTGGAAATGGGGCCCCGAAGGAGAATCCTGTCCCAGTGGCGGCCGTCTCTGATAACACCAGTAGGAACAATAAAACGAGAGTCCTTCGAAGCACATCCAAAGCTCTTGCTGTTAGCGAGTCTACAGAGTTGGCTGAAAGTTGTGAGGTTGTTGGCGAGACAGAAGGGCCACTCTCAAAATCTGTTGAAGTTGTTCCAGAGTCACACACCCCCTCTGTTCCATGTCCAGTAGCTGATACTGGAAGTACCTTGAACGCGAACACGAACGATTCCAGTGAGAAGGAAGATGGTGAGTTCATTCCTCCAGTTGAAAGAAAGGATGAAAGGGAACCCTGTCCTCCAAGGAAAGTTTCCTTCCGTGATGCTCTTGCTGGAAACAGGGCTAACAAAGGTGGAAGAAGACTCAACTACGTTCAGGGGTATGAAGATGGCATTATAAGATTCACTAAGAAAGATGTTGAGAAAAATGTCGAAAAATGGAGGAATTCGCTCATTGGTATGATTGCAGGAGGAAGTGCCTCTTTCCATGTAGTCCAGAACTTTGCTAATGCTAGATGGGAAGTTACTCATCAGCCTAAGATTATCTTGACAGATTCGGGAATCTTTGTTTTCAAATTTGAAATAGCAGAGGATGTGGACTGGGTGCTTTCAAACGGACCTTGGATGGTGGGAGGCACTAGGCCACTTGCTTTGAAGAGGTGGAGTGAGGGGGTTAAACTTGACCCCTCCTGTTTCGAAACTACACAAGTTTGGGCTAACTTTCTAGATCTTGACGTGCGTTTCTGGGATGAGGACTTTTTTGAGAAAATGGGAAGTGCAATTGGAAAACCAATAATAATTGACAAAGTCACTGAGAATCAAGAAAGACTGTCCTTTGCCAGAGTACTTGTGGAAATCTCTGCAAGGATGCCATTAAGGAAGGAGGTCTCGTTTCATGGAGAAGATGGAGAACAAGTGAATCAGATAGTCCAATATGAATGGATGCCTCCTAAGTGTGACAAATGTAGTGTGTTTGGCCATGAGGAAGGGGACTGTGACAAGAAGAAGAGATCAGTGTTTCAGAGACTTGGCAACAGGTATCAAAAGGCTCACCCTAAGAAATGCTGGGTGAAGAGGCCAGCTCAAAAACCAAGCCATGATGTGCCTGAATCAAGCAAGGTGGCAGAGGTCAGGTCTTATGCTAAAGTTATCACACAGGCTCCTGCTCAAGAGGGAAGGCCTATCCCTAATGGAACTCTAAGAATTAATGAGCCAGCTTCTGAATGGGAAACTGTGAAGAACAAAAGTCCTTGGAGAAAGCCAGGAGCTGCAGAAAACTCAAAAGGGAAAGAGGTTATCATAGAGAAATCAAGATATGCTGCACTTGAGAATGAAGCAGTGAAAGGCAGGGAAGGGAATCTGGATGAAGGTGACAATGATACCATTGTTTCCTATGGATAGCCTCATATTAGCAGCATGGAATGTGAGAGGCCTTAATGAAGCCTCTAAGGGTGACTTTGTGCATAAACTAGTTGCCAATAACAAGATAGATGTTTTAGCTTTACTGGAAACAAGAGTGAGAGAGAATAAAATTGAGGAAGTGTCCAGAGCTTTACTCAGAGGTTGGAACAGATGCACTAAATGCATAGGCTCCAATGGTAGAATCTGGATTTTTTGGAAATCCCACGCTAGAATTGATGTTAGTATTTTCATTGAAAGGGCTCAACTTATACATATATCCATCAACTCTCCAGCTCTCCACAGTAGCTTTCAGACTTCCTTTGTGTATGCTTCCAATGATGAAAGTGAAAGACTGGAGTTGTGGAATCTTATAGATCAAATCAACACCACTGCAAATGATCTCCCCTGGGTGCTTCTTGGAGACTTTAATGTTATTATAGACCCGAGAGAGAAAATCCTTGGTAGTGGTGTTAACTCTAGCTACAGCAAAACCTTCCTTGACTGTCTTAACAGGAATGGCCTCTTGGATCTCAAAGCAAATGGAGCCTATTATACCTGGTCTAATAAGCAAGCTGGTGCAGACCTGATCAGATGCAAACTGGACCGGGTGATGGCTAATCAGATTTGGATTGACACCTTTGACAAATATTCTATTGAGTTTGCAGCTCCAAGTTGCTCTGACCACTGTCCTGCAATCCTGAGGATCTTTGGTAACAAACTCCACTCAAAACCTCCTTTTAGATTCAATAACGTTTGGGCTGATCACCCAGATTTTATCAATGTTATACAAGAGAAGTGGAGAAACAATTCAATCCAAGGCTACAGAATGTACAAGTTGATATGCAAGCTGAAAGCTCTCAAAGGTCCTCTCAGAAGTCTTAAGTCTAAGATCCTTGACCAAGAAGGTGCAGATATTGATAGGTTGCATAAAGACCTGAATGAGGTGCAAATCCAACAGCAACAAGCACCATTCAATAGCAACCTTATGAAGGAGGAAAAAGATATTCTTGGCCTCTTAAAAGCTGGAATCAAAAATAAGAGATCTCAAGAACAGCAGCTGGCAAAACTTCACTGGCTAAAGTACCAAGACAATTGCAGCAGCTATTTCTACAATTCTATTAAGCAGAGGAAGGCTCAGAATGTCATTACTTCTATTCTTGATGAACAAGAAATCTTGTTAACTGAAGATCAGGATATAAAGGACCACATTGTCAACCATTTTAACAGATTCCTTGGAGGATCAGCCTCAGATAGCAGCTGTGACAGTGATATAATTCAACAAGGGCCTACAGTTGATCCAGTTGACAGAAACAGTATGGTTGCTCATTTCAACAAGGAAGATGTCAGGAAGGCTCTTTGGAGCATCAACAAGAACAAGGCTCCAGGACCTGATGGTTTCAATTATCACTTCTTCAAGAGAGCTTGGCCTATAATTGGAGATGAGTTCTCTGCTGCAGTCCTTGAGTTCTTCTCTAGTGGAGTGTTGCTAAAAGAACTTGGAAACACAGTCATAGCTCTTATTCCCAAGGTTGAGATTGCCAGTTCTATCACAGATTATCGCCCAATCTCCTGCTGTAATGTTATATACAAGGTTATCTCCAAGATGATTGTGGCCAGATTGCAAAATATTCTTCCTAAAGTTGTTGACAGAAATCAAGGAGCTTTTATCAAGGGAAGAAGCATCAGACACAACGTTGCTGTGTGCCAAGACATAGTAAAGAGCTACGCAAGGAAGTACATTAGTCCAAGGTGTGCTCTAAAAATTGACTTGAGGAAGGCTTATGATACAGTGAACTGGAGCTTCCTTTTCAACTTGCTTGAGGCCCTTAACTTCCATCCAGTTATGATTAACTGGATCAAGGAATGCATCACCAGTTGCCAATTCTCCATAAAGGTTGGTTCTGATCTATGTGGGCATTTCAAGGCTACCAGAGGTTTGAGACAGGGGGACCCTATGGCTCCTTATCTGTTTGATCTTATTATGGACTACTTGACTCGTGCTCTCAAAGACAGTGCTTCTAAGGGTTGTCTGAAACTCCATCCTGGGTGCAAGCGTGCCAATATCATCAACCTTTGCTTTGCTGATGATCTTTTCATTTTTTCTCATGGAAGCAATGCAGCTGCTGGAGCTATAAGATCTGTTCTCAACACTTTTGGCACGTGTACTGGCCTTGAAATGAATCTGGCCAAGTCTAGGGTGTACTGTGCTGGATTAGATAGAGATCACAAGGATGAGATAAGTGAAACTCTTGGCATGACCATTGGTGAGCTTCCAGTCATGTACTTGGGAGTTCCACTATGCAGTTCTCGAGCCCAATGTAAAGATTTTACAACCCTTGTGAGCAAGATCAGGGCTAAAGCCAATGCGTGGGCTGCAAGATATCTGACCTATGCAGGGAGACTTGAGATAATCAGAGCTATTTTCCATGGAGTGATTCAATACTGGAGCAAAATTTTCCTCCTTCCTAAAGCAGTGATGAATGAGCTTAATAGTATCATGAGGAATTTTCTTTGGAGTGGAGGAAGCAGTGGAACAAGGGCACCAGTAGCTTGGCTGAAGGTCTGTAAGCCTAAGACTGAGGGAGGGCTTGGCCTGAAAGAGCTAAGCACTTGGAATAAGGTGAATGTTTCTGAACTGCTTTATGACGCTTGTGCTAATTCTGACACGATTTGGTCCCACTGGGTCACACAAACTCACACTAGAGGTCAGAGCATTTGGGAAGTGAATTGCAAAGCCACCTCCAGTGCAATGTGGAAAGCTGTTATGAAGATGAGAGATGAGATTATTGAATCTCTGAATGACCCTGAGATTGCCCTTGTTATCACTTCTCATCATGGCAAGTTTGACAGCAAGGGGATGTATGAAAGTAGGAGAAGCAAAGGAGACATGGTTCCTTGGGCTGATCAAGTGTGGAGCAAGCTCAACACTCCAAGAGTTGCTTTTATCACTTGGAAAACTATCAGCAAAGGCACTCACACGCGGGATAAATTGCAGGAATGGGGTCTCATTCAGGATGCAGCTTGCTTACTATGTGATGAATCAAACCTTGAAATACATTCCCACTTGTGGTTTCAATGCAGATTCTCTAAGAAAGTGCTGTCTTCAGTGCTTAGCTGGGCCAAAATTGGAAGATCTTGCAGCAACATAGATGATTGGGTGCGCCAATCAAATGCCCTTTGTGACAGGAAGTCTTTCAAGTTCAATTTGTGGAACCATTGTATCAGTGTGGCATTGTACTTCATTTGGAAAGCTAGAAATTTGGCTGTTTTTAAACAGCAGAGCATAAGTGCTGATGATTGTACTGTAATGTGTTGCAAACACATTAGGAACCGTTGTAGAGCTAGATGGAAAAAGAGTTCCAAAGCTCTTAGGAATTTCTTGGAGAGTAGAGACAATGGATGATGTATATAGCTAGCTCAGCTAGCATTTTGTAACCTCTTTTTAATACAATTAGCCCTTTTAACTTCAAAAAATAAAGAAAGCTGAATCCCAAAACTACCTAAGCGTCCGTTCGGTACTAGAGTAATCACCAGCGGGAGCGGGAGCGGAATTTGGCTATAATTTGTACCCTTGTACCCCCAGATGGCAGCGTTTTGGAGAGCGGGAGCGGAGAGCGGGGGCGTTTTGGAGAGGTGCCGAACGAAGCCTAAAATTGAATTAGTAGCGGAATTCAGTGAAAAATGAAACGAATGTTCGGGATTACAACTAGCTGAATCCTGAAATGGATAGCGGAAAAGGACGAAAATACCCTTTCGTCAATTAAAAAAATACACTTTTTATTAGTCATGCGGTATCCGAAATGGATAGCTGACCCAATTGCACTTGAGGGGGCGTGTTGGGAAACAAATACAAAACTTTCCCACATCTGAATTGGGCAACAAAATTGCCCAATATATAAGACAATGAGTTACTCCTCCTATTGCCAATTGGTTTTAGGATGGAACCCCATCGGGCTTGTATCTGGGTCACCCACACGTCTAATAGTATCACGTGACTCGACTCAAATTTGGCAACTTGAAACCCAAAGTTGGATTCAGTTTCGTGTTCCCACATTTTTTGCTTCTCGTCATTCACAGTCGGTCTCGACGGCATGCTCCATCTTTCCAACTGAAGCCACCTTGCAACACCTCTACGCCGGCGACGGAAAAGTGGATCTAGGGTTCCAAGGACGAAGGTCACTTCACCAAAGCAGAAGAAAGGACGACGAGGAAGGTCGCTGCTGGTACCAAACACCACAGTCAACCAACGTCTTCATCCATCTCCATCTTCCGCTAGGTAAATAAGCCCTATCCGAATGGAGCCTTATTGTCCTCGGAACATAACTTAGTTAATTGTTGGCCCTAGATAATATATACTCCATCAGTTTCACAATAAGTGTTGTTTTATCCCTTAACACATTTTTTAAGAAAAGCAATCATTCACCTTAAAACTTACAACTTTTTCTTAATCTTATCACTCATCACATTTTTTGGTCAATGAATGAACAACTTTAGTCAACAAATACACATTCCAATAAAAATTATCATCACTCCCCTAATTAATCACTTTGAAAACCTAAAACGATATATAATATGAAACAAATTTTAAGTGTTAAAAACGTTATTGTGAAATGGAGTAATAAATATATGATGTACGTGCATGCATGTGCTGGCTGAAAATAATACCACGCAGATGATTTTAATACACCATTGTTGCCTCCTAGCTAGCTTGTTGCCACGTCGATCTTGGGTACGTTAATTTACTACATCTACAGAAGAGTATATATGGTGTGTGCTCAGTATATTGAACTTGTCAAAGACGTGACAATTAAAACCTAAATCGCAATTTCAGGGCCACAGCCAGCCCAACTTGTCAGAATCAAGGCTTCACCTCATAAAAACATTAATCCTAACACACTTTATCCTCGTAACAAAACTAAACAAGGCTTCACGCCATAAATATTGACAAAGCGGTGTGTTCTATATCCATAGATTTAAAATATTTAACATCCCTTAAAAGCAGCTACACCAGTGACGAAACGCTAACGTCGAATATATAGAATTAATTCCTCTTACATACTCCAGTGACCTAAATCAATTTACCTCTAAAATGTTGGACGACATAGTTGTTTCATGATTTAGTATATAATATATAACTTATTTGATAAAAAAAATATATAACATATAACTTACATGGTCTCTAACTATTTTACAGATACGTAACAATCCAACTCACTTATATAAGAAATGGAGAATATGACGACCTTGCATTCATAGGCGGAACTATGTTGTGGCCAGTGGGGGCCATGGCCCTCCGCAATCCAATTTTTTTAAGTATATATGTTCTTCTTTTCAAGACCTTCGATTTGATATATTATACGCTTTAATCCGACATCTGAGCAAAAAGTTATGAATATTGAAAGATTGAACTCTTACAAACCACTTTTAAAACATATTAAAAAGGGAACATATTAAAAAGGGAACATAGAATTTTCCTATCCGAGCTTAGAAAAAAATAGAACATATTTAATGGATCAAACCTTTCTAGAGTCTATGTTACCTTTTGTGGGATTTTGGTTTGTTCAAAACTAACATAGTTTATATGACACGGCCAAATGCTACCTTCTCATGATTGTGGGATTTATTAGTATACTAATGTTGAATTTCTACTACAGTCTTTATAGTATGTTGGCCACTACATGCCGCAGGGAGCAATATTCTTTTTATACGTACTTTTTCTATATTGATTCAAATGTAGAAATATAGGTAAAATTAAAAAGAGGTTGATTCCGCGGGTGAAAACTTTTCTTATCCTATAAACTAAAAACGTGAACAAAATACATAAATATGTGAACAATATTAAGAAATATATGAACAATATCATGTTTTTATTGTTGATCACATTAATATATGTAATAACAAAATTTCTCAATATCATATGTTATGGATTAGATTACTACACATAATAACACAAAATCACAAACATTTTTGGAGTTCACGAATTTCATTTTTTTTGTGCTCACGTATATCTATTTCATTTTCACGTATTTCTACTTCATGTTCATGGTTTTTAGTTTTTAAGTTAAGAAAAGTTTTCATTTGATTCAAATCCAATTAATAAACACGGTAAGATAATATTCTTCTCCGTTCGTAACTTGAGTCAGTGTAAAATTTGGCGATTTACGATAAGATAATAGATTACCGAAAGACTACCACATAAATATAATGTCTCGGTAAAAGTATGAATTACTCAGTAAGATGTGATCTTATTATTGATTGGTTTTCCTTAAAACTTAAATCTACTTAAAGTATATCTCTAACTTATATATAACGAATGCGGAATACTACCCATCATCTATAATTTGGCCGGGAAATTGCTATTATTTTGAGTTTGGCTATGCTTTTACAAATTTTGCATTTGGAGTTATTTTTGGTTCGATGACGATAATGATTATTATTTTGAGTAAATAAATTTATTTTAGTCACAAAAGATAATATTTAATTAAAAATATTCATATCCTTAAAATCTATATAGATTAATAAACATTCATTACTCGTTGAATTGATATCTTTACAAAGTAATAAAATACTCCGATCCCGATACTATTAATTTATAGAGGCTTAACAACATATATTACTATTTATGGCATATTGGCATCATTAGTCAAATATAAAAGGTTTAAATATAAGGTAAAATATGGGCAGGGTAAGGCAACTGAATATACTATATTAATGAGTATGGGTGTTGTGTTAAATTAGAAAGGTAGATTAATCGGTTCTCTGACCCTAGGACGATGTGTATAATAGGTAAATGTATGACTGGACCCGATATAGAATGAGAATATTCGTATATACTACATATAATAATTGATGGTGAATCTCGTGCGATGCACGGGCCCGTATTGTCGTTTTTCCATTCAAGTTATTTGTATTTTGTGAAGTTTCAGAATACCTCATTTATATGAACTTCTCCGATAGATTTTTTTTAATATAGACTTTTAGAAATAAATTATATATATGTATATATTAGTAAGAGAATAATCTTTAAAATATTTACCTTGAACATATTATTTTCTATATAATTCAAAAAATATTTGATTAGTATGTGTTAGGTGATATTTTTTATACATACTATGGGTGTGTGAATAAGAATATCAATAGAAGACTAATTTTAGAATATCTCATTTTATTCATATTTTTGTGATTTATATATTTGTTTTTTTTGGTGATTTATCGAAATAGATTTGAACATGTTGAATACAAATTGTATTAAATAATTTTGATCATTTTTTGTAGGAAGAAAGTATATTTTGAATTTCTTTTATATTTTTATCTTTTATCTTTGGACTTTATGGTATTGGACTTTATTTAGTTCCCCACCCCTAAATATCAGTTTATAAAAAGAAATACTCAACAAAAGATAATTAGCGACATACCAAGAGTTATCGCTATTATCTTAAGAACATATAGAAAAAACTTAAGATTTGGAGAATATGAAGTAAGATAAAAAAAATTTAAAACCCTTATACATGGATCATTTTATTTATATCGGTCATTAGATCTAATTTATCTATTTTTAATTTTATTTTCATTAAACAATATCCTTGTAAAATTTTAATTTACTTTTTTATTTGAGTGTGTATACTTTAATTTCCTACCAAATCCCGCCAATTTAATGAGATTTACTTCTCCATCTTTTTAGTTTTTGCTCAAATTTTCTTACAAAATCTCACTCAATCACATTATAAAACTAAAACAAACACTATAAAATGATTCTCATCATTCCCCTCTCATTAAATTTCCATTGAGATCGACCATCCAAACAAATACTATAAATGACGATGTGACCCTTGCTATTGATAGAAGTAGTTTTATGTAAATTAATAACCAAGGATATTTTGTTAGTTTTTTTAAGAACTGTACAAAAAACATCTGCTATGATCTTCATCGTTAATGATGTTTAGCATCATCATTCATTCACTTGATTGAGCCACTTGACGCAAACCGATTTACTTGCTTTTACGTCTTTACCAGATTGATCATAAGCCGGGATTTACCACCAAAGGTGAGTCCGCCTTAAAAAAATGCTTATATGTAAGCTATAAAGAGTTATCATGATACCAAACTGCTATTTTTAATTATGTATAAGCACATTAATATGAGTGGGTGTGGGTTATAGACGTGTAAGCACATTAAAGAGTTGTAGGCACTTGGTCATGAAAATTGTACAGTTTTTGAGTGATTGGATGTACATAGATGGGCCCAGGTCTCTCTTTGAGGCCCAATTTGATTCCCGTAATATAATATCCGACGAGCAGTAAAAAAAAGTGAGTTCTGCTCAACAATTGATGGAATTAGGGCCGGTCAGGAATCAGCTTGAGCTTAAGTAGATACAACACTCATTTTCATATTAGAAGTTTTGATGTGTCTGAACCATCTGGTCCATAGGATCCGATTCCAGAGAAATCTGTTTGCAGGCATAGTTGGAGCAATGTAGTTTTATTGTGAACCCTGTTTAATGCTTCCTGTTCAAGTACTGACAATCAAATTACATACAAAAATTTGCAATCTACATGCTATACGTATTATTAGTATGCAACTTTGAGATCTCATGCTTCCTGAATATTGCCTGCAGTAAACTTGACAGCATCTAACTTCTTTTTCTTCGCCTTCTCCTCTGCGATCTTATTTGCCAATTTACCAGGTTTTTCAGGCTGTTCCTCCTAGTTCTTTACCATTACAGGCCGAAACTGTAAAAAATTTATCAGACTAATATTTCAGCTAAGCTCACTGTGTTAAACGGGCAGTTTAACTGTGCTATATTGTACCTGGTATACGGAGTAAATAATATGTTCACACATCCATAGTATAAGTATGTGTAAAAAAAACCTTCTAGCACATACAAATCAAATAATTTTTGAATAATATATAAAATAATATGTTTAAGATGAATATTTTAAAGATTATTCTCTTACTAATGTATACATATGCATAGTTTATTTCTAAAAATCTATTGGTGAAGTCCATATAAATGAGGTAATCTGAAACTTCACAAAATACAAATAACTTGAATGAAAAAACGACAATATGGGCCCGTGCATCCCATGGGATTCACCATCAATTATTATATATAGTAGATACGAATATTCTCATTCCATATCGCGATCAATGTTGCTCAAAACAAAGAATCTTTCGGCTTCCTTCGTCAAGCCTGGTGTTTCTTTCTCCACGGTTTCCTATGAACATTATATTAGAACTGAAATGAGTAAATGAGTAGTTATATTAGAACTGAAATGATAATTACATAAAATTATCAGACAGTCAACAGTGCATAAATAGTGAGTTTGACAGAGTGGCCAGTCAAACTGCTAAAGGAAAAAAAGACTACAGGTCTTAGATCGCATAATGCACAAACAAAACAGTTACCCGTTCTGTGGCATCAGGCATCACCAAACCATTAGCCAGATCCTCATTCTTTGTTTCCAAATATACATCTTCCAGGTATCTAAATACATCATTAGCGACCTGAGGTTGAAGGTCCTTCTCCCAGCTTCGGCCAGAAGCTTGTCCAATTAATCCTCTTCCTGTGCAGTTCTTCCACCAAGCGTTCGTACAAACACCGAATAGTCAGAAGATATATACGGCAAGATATTTGAGCAAGAAGGTGAAAAGATGTAAGATCAAAAGATACATTGAAAAGCAACACAACACAACCATACATGCATGTATCTTTATATAATAAGACTGCACAATTGTAATAGGGAGACATAAAAAACCTTCCTAGTGTTCTTCATGAGTGCAGCTATGAACGTGGTTTTACAGCCACATGAAGGCCTACACCAACAATAGACCTCGTTAAGTTTCCAAGCTAAGAACCAGTCATAGATGGTAAAAAAATAAATCGCATCACTCACATGACCTCCACAATCTTTTCGTTCTCCTTGGGATTAAGTTCAAATAGCGGTTGACTGGAAATGGTACAGCAAAAGTTAAATAGGTAAATGTACAAATTAAATATGTAAAAGGAAAAAATTGCTTCAGGTAATCCAAATGAAATAGTCAAATAGCCTATCAAAACATTTATCTCAGCTCACTGGCTTTCTCAACGGCGTGCATTTGCATTATATTTTAATGTGAACAAATTTCAATCCACATAAGTACACAAAGATGAATTTAAAACAGTCTGTGTTTACTATTATAAGTTTATTTCAGCACTTCATTTCTCTTCATTGCATGAACGGCCGCCAAATCATATCCCAACATTAAAAAACACAGCCAAATTTCAACATCC